>PVJI01010201.1:0-61544 GCA_004026765.1 Micronycteris hirsuta
ATCAAGCCTGCTTTTGATTCCTTCTATTGTGTTCTTTAGTTCAGATATTGTATTCTTCATTTCTGCTTGGCCCTTTTGGATAGTTTCTATTTCCTCTTTCATGCTGACATAGTTTGCAGTGAGTTCATTATAGTTTCCCTGTAGTTTCTGGAAATTCTCTGCTAGCTCATCGAGCTTCTTGAGCTTCCTGATAATCAATGTTTTGAACTCACTATCTGATAGTTGGCTTGCCTCTGTTTCGTCTATCATTCTTTCTGGAATTTCTTCCTTTCCTTTCATTTGGGGGTTGTTTCTTTGTCTTCCCATTGTTTGTGAGACTCTTCTTGCTAGCCTCTGTTTCTTAAATTAATCTGTCGAGTTCTCTGGAGTAGCAAAGTTAATTTTGTCTCACTGTCTCTATTTGTTGGACTGACCCCTGTCTGGGGCTGACTCTGGTCCTTTCACAGCTCCAGGTTTTAATGTCTAACCGTATGAATGTTCAAATTCCCCTGTAATCTTGGGCATCAATCATCATATGTGTTGGAATACTGCTGGATTTTCGCCCCGTTCCTCAGAAAATCAACCAGTGGGTAGGAGGAAGTAAACTCTGTTCCCCCTATCTCGCCACCATCTTCCCTCCCCTCTTTCAATATTCGTAATTTAAAAATCCTTTTTTTTCCTTGTAAAGTTAAGGAAGTACTCTATAGATTGATAGGACATAACCATACCTGTCTTCAGGAAAAATTTATACAGAATGATCTATATCAAGACAGATCCTGGTTAAGTTATTAAAGTTCAAGGATAAGTAAAATAATCAGGGAGCCAGGAAGCAAAATAAATCCTTGACAGGGGGAGAAAACAGTCTGGTCTCAAGTTTCTATAGTGACACAAGATAGTAGAGCAATAGGTACCAAGTTCTCACAAAAAGAATCCATGAATATTAGACATGTTTAAGAACAAAAGCAACATGCAGACTTTCTTAGATGTGAAAGTACTGAATATCTGAAACTTCTTAAAGAATTTCAAGTTGGTGATGGAATCCAGCTAAACAAAGAATGGATGCCATAAACCCATATAAGTAAAAAGTCCAAATGAGACACCCAGATGAATTACGATTTCATAACAGCATGTCAGTAGTAAATCTTGACAAAGCAAAAATAATATAACTACCTACCCACAGGAACAGTAGGTATTGGGAGAATGTTTAAAGGTATGAATTTAAAAAGTGTGGCGGGAGTGATTTGGTATTACTAAAAATGGAAGTTAAATGAAATTCTACCTTTTTAATGGTTTTTAAAAATTTTTTCCTTACTCTTTAGCAGGAATTTCTTTTAGGAATTACTTTTCTTGTGGTAAAGGAGAATTTATCTAGTGTATAGTAACAGTTTCTTCCATTTTAAGCTGTGTTACATTTTATTTTTTCTCATATGTCTGTGTAAAAATAAAGCAGATCTGAATGGGCGGTGGTGATTCGTGTTGGCTGTCTGGCTCTGCCGGGCAGGGGGTAACTTTATTGGTTTGGGGGTGGTTTTTAGTTTAATTTTTCTTTTCTAGCTTCATATCATGGGCCAATTTGTACGTTCTAATTATCTGAGACCATGTCAGGAGATGCAGCCACAGAGCAGGTATATACCTAAAGGGAAAAAAAAAACACAAAACGAACACCTAAAAACTGAAGACTTCCGGCCAAGATGGAGGCATAGGTAGACACACTGTGCCTCCTCGCACAACCAAAAAAAAAAAAGACAGTAACACCTGGGTGGTGTAGCTCAGTGGATTGAGTGCAGGCTGGGAACCAAAGTGGTGCTGGTTCGATTCCCAGTCAGGGCACATGCCTGGTTTGCAGGCCGGGTCCCCGGGGAGGGCCATGTGAGAGGCAACCACACATTGCTGTTCTCTCCCTCTCTTTCTCCTTCCCCTCTCTCTAAAAATAAATAAATAAAGTCTTAAAAAAAAAAAGAAAACAAAAATTTAAAACCAAAAGACAACCAGAACTGACAGGAAATCGAACTGTATGGAAGTCTGACAACCAAGGAGTTAAAGAAGGAGCATTCATCTAGGCTGGTAAGAGGGGTGGAGAGGGGCCGGTGGAGAGAAATCGTGGCAAGGGGACAGCTGGTGGAGCGGGTAGTCCCACATTCGTGTGCAGACAAACTGGGAGGAACAACTGGGGAGTAAGGCAGAGCTCACAACCCAGGTTTCCAGCTCTGGGAAATACAGCCTCAGAACCTCTGATTGAAAATACCAGTTGGGGTTGAGGCGGCAGTGGGAGTAACTCCCAGCCTCACAGGGAAGTTCATTGCAGAGACCAACAGGGTCCTAGAACATACACAAACCCACCCTCCCAGGAATCAGCACCAGAAGAGCCCAATTTGCTTGTGGGTAGCAGTGTAAGTGACTGAAAACTGGCATAGAGTGGAGCAAGTGCCGTTGTTCCTCTTGGACCCCTTCCCCACAGACAGCGTCACAGGACAGGGATGTGAGTTGCCCCACCATGGTGAACACCTAAGGTTCTACCCCTTACTATGTAACAGGCGAGCAGAGACCAAAAAAAAAATGATCCAAATGAAAGAACAGTTCAAAGCTCCAGAAAAAATACACCTGAGTGATGAAGAGATAGCCAACCTATCAGATGCATAGTTCAAAACACTGGTATGCTCACAGAATTGATTGAATATGGTCACAAATTGGATGAAAAAAGGAAGGCTATGCTAAGTGACATAAACAAAAATGTACAGGGAACCAACAGTGAAGGGAAGGAAACTGGGACTTAAATCAACGGTGTGGACCAGAAGGAATAAATAAACATTCAACCAGAACAGAATGAAAAAACAAGAATTCAAAAACATGAGGACAGGCATAGGAACCTCCGGGACAACTTTAAACTTTCCAACATCTGAATCATAGGGGTGCCAGAAGGAGAAGGGGAAGAGCAAGATCTTGAAAACTTACTTGAAAAAGTAATGAAGGAGAATTTCCCTAATCTGGCAAAGGGAATGGACTTCTAGGAATTCCAGGAGCTCAGAGAGTAGCAAAGAGGTTGGACTCAAGGAGGAACACACCAAGTCACATCATAATTTTATTAGCCAAGACGAAAGATGAGAGAATCCTACAAGCAACAAGATAAAAGGAGACAGTTAACCTACAAAGGAGTTCGCATAAGACTGTCAGCTGATTTCTCAGAAGAGACCTTGCAAGCAAGAAGGGGCTGGAAAGAAGTATTTGAAGTCGTGAAAGGCAAGGACCTACATCCAAGAATACTCTATCCAGCAAAACTTTCATTTAGCGTGGAAGGGCAGATAAAGTGCTTCCCAGATAAGGTCAAGTTAAAGGAGTTCATTATCACCAAGCCCTTATTATATGAAATGTTAAAAGGGTTTATGTAAGAGAAAGAAGATAAAAAATATGAACAGTAAAATGACAACAAACTCACAGTTATTATCAATCACACCTAAAAAATAACTCAAAAACGAACTAAGGAAACAACTAGAACAGGAACAGAATCACAGAAATGGAGATCACATGGAGTGTTATCAGTATGGGAATGGGATGGGGAGATGGGGGAAAAGTACAGAGAATAAGTAGAATAAATGGTAGGTAGAAAATAGACAGGGGGAGGTTAAGAATAGTATAGGAAATGTGGAAGCCAAAGAACTTACATATATGACCCGTGGACACGAACTAAAGAGGGGGAAAGTAGGTGGGAGGGATTGTGAAGGGCTGAGGGAAATAAAGGTGGGAAAATGGGACAACTGTAAGAGCGTAATCAATAAAATATATTAAAAAAATATAAAATAAACCAAATGTTCTTTTAAAAAATACTGTATTGATTCTTTTGTTGTTTTATTCATATATGTATAAAAATAAAGTGAGGTCTGAGACTAGTATTCACATAATTTTAGCATTGTATTTAGTGAGATTTGGGGTGATTTTCTACATAGCTCTATTTTATATTCCTGGAATATTTTTTGTTAGCAAAATGTTCATAAAAAGTGGGTCATTTCTGTGTGAATATCACTCATCATGTTTTTCAGATATTTTATTCAAAAAGTTAGCCCACATAACTGCTTAGAATATATGGATATGTTTTTGTTGTTGTTTACATGCCAAAGAATTTAATTATTCATTGCTTTAAATAAATGACCAAAAATACATATTAAAAGAGTATGTTCTCATTGCTGTGAAAAAATAATGCAAATTAAAACAATAGAGGAAATATAATTTCTGTTCCTGGCTTCGTATCATGTCTGTTTGAAAAACAGAAGGATAATCTTATACATACTATATATCATGTGTGATTTTATTTTATTTTTTATTTTATTATAAATTACTTTATCATTGTTCAGTTACAGTTGTCTGCATTTTCTCCCCACCACTACCCCCTACTCCAGCCAAACCCACCTCCCTCCCTTGCTTCCACCCTCCCCCTTGGTTTTGTCCATGTGTCCTTTATAGTAGTTCCTGAAAACCCTTCTCCCCACTGTACCCTCCCCACTCCCCTCTGGCACTCCCCTATTGTTAGATTGTTCTTAATTTCAATGTGTCTGGTTATATTTTGTTTGCTTCTCTCTTGTTGATTATGTTCCATTTAAAGGTGAAATCAGATGGTATTGTCCCTCACCGCCTGGCTTATTTCACTTAACATAATGTTCTCCAGTTCCATCCATGCTGTTGCAAAGGGTAGGAGCTCCTTCTTTCTCTCTGCTGTGTAGAATTCCATTGTGTAAATGTACCACAGTTTTTTGATCCACTCATTTTTTGATGGGCACCTAGGCTGCTTCCAGCACTTGGGTATTATAAATTGTGCTGCTGTGAACTTTGGGGTGCATAGTTTCTTTTGGATTGGTGTTTCAGGGATCTTAGGGTATAATCCCAGAAGTGGAAGCTATTATTTACATTACAGCTCTTCTGAAGGCACCACTTCATCAGGCGCTTCATCAGGTGGTGCAGTATCTTCACCCTGGGCCGTAACTTCTATTTCCGCTAAAGTCGTAGGCGTAACTGATATCTTCGTCCAAGTGATGAACATAGTTATGGGGAGTTGCTGGCACTGCTTTTTCTTCTGAATGAGAAGATTTTTATAAACTGACATGCCACTCTCGATTGTATTTACAAAGTGCAACGAATGAAGCACCTGGAGGTCCCATTCTTGAGCCACTCATTGAAGTTCTTTGGTCATTCTGACCATGGTTGCAAGATGATCGAGTGTTAGGCCGGCCTCCCCCTCTTCTCCAACCCATAGTTCATCTTGTTCCTCATCCTCTTCTTCACTTGCTGACTTCGTCATCTCTGTCAGGTCTTCGTCCGTCAACAGTTGTGAGTGGACATCCACAGAGGCAGCTTCTCCATGCAGAGAAATGCTCTTGAGTCCAAAACGTCTCTGAAAATTTTCAAACCAGCCCTTGCTGGCACTGAAGGGTGTTGGTCTGGTTGGAGAAGCACTTGATGGTCCTGCTTCTGTGTCGTCGTCCTTGTCTTCATCCTTATCACCATTGTGAACGTCCATGCTTTCCACAAAACTATCATAAAGTTTCTTGGCCTTTGTCTGGATGGTGTTGGTATCTAGTGAGATATTCTTCCTGCAGTCATTTATGCACAGGACCAATGCAGACTCCATCCTCACAATGACCTTACTGTGGAAAGTGACCACCCTCTTTGCAGTCTTGTTAAAAGTCATTGTTGCTGTAGACCTAATATTCTCCTCGTCTTTCTTTTTTTTTTTTTTTTTTAAAGATTTTATTTATTTCTTTTCAGAGAGAGGAGAAGGGAGGGAGAATGTATGGTTGCCTCTCACATGGCCCTCACTGGGGACCTGGCCCGCAACCCAGGCATGTGCCCCGACTGGGAATCGAACCGGGACCCTCTGGTTCCCAGCCCGCGCTCAATCCACTGAGCTACACCAGCCGGGCCTCTCCTCGTCTTTCTTTATGTAGTGAACAGTAGATTCGTTGACCCCGTAATGGTGGCCCACAGCCGCATAGCTTTTGCCTTCCTTTAACATGTCAAGAAGTTCCACCTTTTCTTTGATGGTAAGCATATTCCTCTGGTGCTTGGGTTCACTGCCCAAGAATGTTTGGGTGGCATCGTAGGGCCTGAAATAAATTCAGACTTTTACGAAAATTTCACAAAAACACAACACTGCAGAGCAACACTACGCACAGTGATCAGATGTGATGTGAAGTGGACAAGGAGAGATGCTGAACATATGGGCACAGTGCAGGAGAGCAAACCGCACTACGATGCTACAGTCACTGAGCCAATCAGCACCCAGGATACAGAACACCATGCTATGGTTGGTCATCTTCCATTCCATCAGCCAATAGTGTGCTGTGTATAATCTCACGTTGCGCAAACTTGCGCAAGCGGTAGTGGCGTACTGCATTTACGTTGTGTACAGTATGGTATTCATCTGCTGATGAAATATATACTGTATTTTATTTTGATTTAATATTTTAATATGTTTGAATTAACATTTTTTATATCGTTTATATTTTAATTTTTTAGGCAAAAATAATTAAAATCATAAATATTATATAAATGCCTATATACCTCAAAATCCTGTGTTACAGTGAAAACTCTGGGATACAGAATTAGATTTTTTTTTTAAAACCCGCGATACCGTGAAGCCACAATAAGTGAACCGCGATATAGTGAGGGATGACTGTAAGGATAAAAAATAAAATGAGAAACTAATCTCATTTTACTTTTAAGTAATTCCCAGTATTGTTCAGAAGGAGTAACTATGACTATCATGGTTTCTACTGTGGCCAGCAAGACAAGAAGAGATGTAATAATTAGAATTCTCTTAAACTGGTGGTTGAATTGTGTATTGGTTAAACATCTTTGGAAAACTTTTTAGTGACATGTTTTAAATTTGAACATGTGCAGTCATTGTGACCAAGCTATTTTATTTGTAGGTCCATACTTAACTAAAATATCTGTGCATGTGAACCAGAAGAAACTAACAAGAAGGGTAATAATTGCATTATTGCTAATAGCTCCAAGCTGGAAATAAACTCAGTTGCTGGTTTTGTTTTATTTTCTTTTCTTGAAATGTGTTGTAGTTAAAAGGGTATATTCGGCCCTGGCTGGTGTGGTTCAGTGGATTGAGTGCCAGCCTGTGAACTGAAAGGTCCTGTTTGATTGCCAGTCAAAGCACATGTCTGTGTTGCCAGCCAGGTCCCCAGCTGGGGGCGTGTGAGAGGCAACCGATTGTACTGATACTTCTCTTCCATTTTTTCTCCCTCCTTTCCCCTCTCTCTAAAGAAAAGTAAATAAATAAATTTTTTTTAAAAAGGGTGTATAATCACTTTGTGATAAATCATTGAGTAGTAGAGTTGTGATTTCTGTGCTTTTTGGTGTGTATGTTAAACTTCAGTAAATGCATTTGAATATATTTTTGCTATGAAGACAAATTGGGTAAATTAAATAAGACTTTGAAATCTTAATATTATTTCCATTGGATGAAAAATAGTCACCCAAGAAATGTAAACTTAAGCACTTAAACTATAGAGCTTATATTTACAAATATATGTAGTTTTTGTAGATTCGCAACTATTTGATTTAATGTCATTTGACTGTGGAAAAACACAATTATATTTACCGTTAGCTCGATCTGTAATCTATTAGATGAAAGCTGAACTAGTTATCCACGCCTATCAAACAAGTTTCATGAAAAGTCTGATCCATGACAGTTGATAGAGACTTCAGAAAAGTCAGTTCTTCATCTATGTAAAACATCACATTTCTTAGGAGCACAACCCATCAAACTCTCACTTGAAGTGTTTTGTTTATTGCTTTCTATGATTTTGTTATCAAAAAAGAATTTTACGCTCCAGTATTGCAAAGAGGAATAAGTATGACTATCATGGTCACCCCTGTGACCATCAAAACAAGACACATGATTCCCAAGATCCCAGCAGTAAGCCTTCCTGGATGTAATGGGAGAGAAATCTGCCATCAACCAAAAAGTCATGGATCCTCTGTTGGGGAGGCTGGGTTACTGTCTGAAAAGAGACCTGCTCTAGGAATTGTGGGGGCTGTGTAACAGTCTCTGCAAAGCTGTCTCTGAGCCTGATGCTTGAAGTCTGCAGGCAGTAAACAAGGGGAGATCACAAACAAGCTGGGATCCCATGAGCACAAGCTAGGACCTCATAAGGTGCACTGAAACCTGTGTCTGTTCTTGATGCCTCTGTCCTTGGTGAGTGAAGTGTCTTGCAGAAGTGTCCTCCATGACAATTGATAGAGACTTCAGAAAAGTCATTTCTTCATTTATGTAAAACATCACATTTCTTAGGAGCACAGCCCGTCAAACTCTCACTTCAAGTGTTTTGTTCATTACTTTCTATGATTTTGTTATCAAAAAAGAATTTTATGCTCCAGTATTGCAAAGAGGAATAAGTATGACTGTCATGGTCACCCCTGTATTTTATTTCAATTTAATATTCTTTTAATATGTTTGAATTAACATTTTTATATTGTTTTAAATTTTTTG
Source organism: Micronycteris hirsuta (assembly GCA_004026765.1). Taxonomy (NCBI): domain Eukaryota; kingdom Metazoa; phylum Chordata; class Mammalia; order Chiroptera; family Phyllostomidae; genus Micronycteris; species Micronycteris hirsuta. Next base: position 8,474 of record PVJI01010201.1, read on the forward strand.
GCAAAAATAATTAAAATCATAAATATTCTATGAATACCTATATACCGCAGAGTCCCGCAATATAGCAAAAACTCTGCAATTCAGAATTAGATATATATTTTTTAAAAATCCTGTGATACAGTGAAGCCGCAATAAGTGAACCACAATATAGTGAGGGACGACTGTATCCAAAATCTATAGAGAACTTATACAACCCCAGAAAACAAACAGTCCAATTAAAAAATGGACAGAAGACCTGAATAGATACGCAAAACATGAACACTAATCTTCAGAGAAAGGCAAATTAAAACCACAATGAGATATCACCTCACACCTGTCAGAGTGGCTATCATCAATAAATCAACAAACAAGTGTTGGCGAGGATGTGGAAAAAAGGGAAGCCTAGTTCACTGTTGATGGGAGTGCAGAATGGAGCAGCCACTATAGAAAACACTATGAAAGTTCCTCAAAAAATTAAAATGGTACTATCATATAACCCAACAATCCCACTTCTGGGTATTTATCCAAAGAAATCCAAAACTAATTAAAAAAGACATATACACCCCAATGTTTACTGTAGCATATTTTATAATAGCTAAGGTATGAAAGTAACCTAAATTTCCATTAATACTGAAATTGGTAAAAAGGTTATGGTAGATATAGACAATGGAATTTTATTGGGCCAGAAACAAGAAGGCAGTCTTACCTTTTGTGACAGCATGGATGGACCTAGAGGGTACTATGTTAATTTAAATAAGTCCAACAGAAAAAGACAAATACCATATGGTTTCACTTATACATGGAATCTAAAGAGCAAAATAAATGAACAAACAAAATATAAACCGACACATAGATACAGAGAACAAATTGATAGTTGCCAGAATGGAGGAGGGAGAAGGGGCTGAGTGAAAACAGTGACGGGATTAATAATTACAAATTGGTAGATATAAAATAGTTCTGGGGATGTAAAAGTACAGCATAAGGAATATAGTCAATAATATTGTAGTAACTATGTACATTGACAGATATGTATTTGAAATATCAAGTGGACCACTTTGTAAAGTGTATGATTATCTAACCACTATGCTGTATACCTAAAACTAATACAAAATGATACTGAATGTAAACTGGAAGTAAAAATTAAAATGTTAAAAAAATTGTAACATAAAGACCATATTTAAATCCAGAAGATTTTTTTAAAATAGAGCACCTTACAGATAGATACTTTTATATATTTTTACTGTTGGACAGAAATGTGATAGGTTGATCAATGTAAGGCTTTGTATAATAAGAACATACCACATTAGAATAAATTTTGTGTGAACAATGAATGAGTTCCAAGGGGAAAAAAAAGGCATAAAAAAGAAGTTCTGTTAAAGATAAGTTTGTTCAAATAGAGTGTTGTTTTAAGGAGATCATGGTATCAAATCACTATGGTATTTAGATTCCATTGGACAGTTTAAAAGCTTACTGCAGCAGTTTTGTTTCAAAGTGTCAGTATTTTCAATATGAGAAATTATATTCATCTTTTAAACTTACTCTGAAGAATCTTCGATGTTATTTTAAAATTATAAGGCAGAATAGAGCTTTTCAAAATTCTTTTCTCGAATATGTAAGTAACAGGTTTGAAGGTCACTGTTTTAATGATTTTCCTTTGTCTCCTTCAGATGCTTCTGTCTTAGTGTCTTCAGATGTCAGAAATCTTACACATTCATCTGTAAACTATTGCTCTTCTCAGTTCTCACACTTCCTCAGTCACATATACCAATCTGTATCTTAAATCCAGCCCCTCCCCAAGCATGCTAGATACACCTCCACTTGGATGTTTTATGGGTACCCCAAACTTCATTCACACCAACTCAAAGTATCTTATTTCATTGTTGCTCTGTCCTTAATCTCTATTGCAGTTGTTGGAACCAACAAGACCCAACAATTTAGAAACCTAGAATTCATCCAGGCTTCTCCCCTCACCTTTGCTTGCTTGTTTGTTTTGTTGATTAGGTTCTACTTACAGGTGAGATCATAAGGTATTTGTCTTTTACCACTTGGTTTATTTCACTTAGCATAATGCTTTCCAATCCATGCTGTTGCAAAGGGTAAGAGCTCCTTTCTTTCAGCTGCATTGTATTCCATTGTGTAAATGTACCACAGTTTTTTGATCCACTCATTTTTCTGATGGGCACCTAGGCTGTTTTCAGCACTTGGCTATTGTAAATTGTGCTGCTACGAACTTTGGGGTGCATAGGTTCTTTTGGATTGGTGTTTCAGGGCTCTTATGGTATAATCCCAGGAGTGGAATTGCTGGGTCAAAAGGCAGTCTGATGTTTAGTTTTCTGAGGAAATTCCATACTGTTTTCTTCTTTTTATATATATATATATATTTTATTGATTATTCTATTACAATTGCTCCATTTCCCCCCCTTTATTCCCCTCCGTCCCCCTCCCCCCCATTCCCCACCCTTTAGTTTTTGTCCATGGGTCATACACATAAGTTCTTTAGCTTCTATATTTCCTATACTATTCTTAACCTCCCCCTGTCTGATTTCTATCTACTGTTTATGCTACAAATTATCTCTACTTTTTCCCCTCCTCCCTCCCCCTCCCACTCCCCTGTTGATATCTCTCCATACCTTATAGAAATCCCTTTAACATTTCATATAGTTAAAGGCTGCGTGATGATGAACTCCTTGAACTTGACCTTATGTGAGAAGCACTTTATCTGCCCTCCCGTGCTAAATGAAAGTTTTGCTGGATAGAGTATTCTTGGTTGTAGGTCCTTGCTTTTCATGATTTGAAATACTTCTCTCCAGCCCCTTCTTGCTTGGAAGGTCTCCTTAGAGAAATCCGCTGACAGTCTTATGGGAACTCCTTTGTAGGTAACTGTCTCCTTTTCTCTTGTTGCTTGTAGGATTCTCTCCTTATTTTTAATCTTCTATAATGTTGTTATGATGTGCCTTGGTGTGTTCCTCTTTGGGTCCCACTTCTTTGGGGTTCTCTGAGCTTCCTTGACTTCCTGGAAGTCTATTTCCTTTGCCAGATTTGGAAAATTTTTGTTCATTATCTGTTCAAAAATACGTTCAATTTCTTGGTGTTCCTCTTGTCCTTCTGGCAGCCCTATGATCCGGATGTTGGGTCGTTTACAAATGTCTCGGAGGTTTCTAAGCCCCTCCTCATTTTTTTGAATTCTTGTTTCTTCCTTCTGGTCCACCCCATTGGTTTGAGTCCCAGCTTCCTTCTTTTCCCTATTGGTTCCCTGTATATCTTCCCTCATTATCTTTAGCGTATCCTTTATTTGTTCATTTATTTGCATCCATCTTTCTTCCAATTTTGTGAGCATCGTGTTGCCAGTGTTTTAAACTGTGCATCTGATAGGTTGGCTATGTCCTCGTCCGTTAGTTGTAATTTGTTCTGATCTTTCATTTGGGCCATTTTCTTTCTTTTTATCTCAGCTTGCCTGTTACTTTAATGGGTCGGAGTCTTAGGTGTTCGCCGTTGCAGGGTAACGTAGGTTGCTGTGTTGTGACGCTTCCTCTGGGGGCGTGGCCTGGGAGGGAGCAATGGTGCCTGCTCCGTTCACCTCTGGCTCCTAATCACCCTCCGCTCCCTAATTCCTTACTGCCTTTTCCGCTAGTCTCAGCCCTGCTGGTTCCCACTGGCCTTTCCTGTTATGCTGGCTGCGGGCTTCACTTGTTGCTCGGGGCTGCGTTTTGGCTAGGTGCTCCCGCCGTGAGTCCCTCAGGGCAAACTGCCTCTCGCTCCGTTTCTCCACCCAGCTCTGCCCCGCTTACATGTCTGGATGAACGTCCTTTCTAACTTCTTGGGTGTTGGACTTCCCCTAAGTTCAATTCTGTCCATTCTGGTTGTTTATTTTGCTATTGAACTCGTTGTCTAATCTCTCTGGTTGTGAGTGGCTGTGCAGTGCATCCACCTATGCTTCCACCATACTGTTTTCCATAGTGGTTTCACCAGTCTGCAATCCCACCAACAGTGCAGTAGGAGGGTTCTCTTTTCTTCACAACCTCTCCAGTGCTTGTTGTTTGTTGCTTTGTTTATGATGGCCATTCTCAATGGTATGAGGTGATATCTCATTGTGGTTTTAATTTGCACCTCTCTTATGGCTAGTGATGCTGAGCATCTTTTCATATGTCTCTGGGCCCTCTGTATGTCCTTGGAGAAGTTTCTGTTCAAGTCTTTTGCCCATTTTTTAATTGGGTTTTTTGTATTCCCAGAGTGGAGTCATGTGAGTTCTTTATATATTTTGGAGATCAAACCCTTGTCCTAGATATCATTGGCAAATATATTTTCACATACAATTGGTTCTCTTTTCATTTTAATGCTGTTTTCTTTAGCCATGCGGAAGTTTTCTGTTTTGATGAGATCCCATGTTTATTCTTTCTTTTATGTCCCTTGCTCTAGGGGACGTATCAGTGAAAATAGTGCTGTGTGAAATAACTGAAATTTTCCTACCTGTGTTCTCTTCTAGGACTTTTATGACATAAAAACTTATATTTAAGTATTTTATCCATCTTTAATTTTGTGTATGGTGTAAGTTGGTGGTTGAGTTTAATTTTTTTGCTTGTAGCTGTCCAGATATCCCAGCACCATTTGTTGAAGAGGCTATTTTTACTCCATTTTGTGCTTCTGTCCCCTTTGTTAAATATTAATTGACCATAGAGACTTTGATTAATTTCTGGGCTCTCTCTTCTGTTCCTTTGATTTATGCGTCTGTTCTTATGCCAGTACCAGACTGCTTTGATTGCTGTGACCTTGTAATATAGTTTGGTGTCAGGTATGGTGATCCCCCCTTCTTTGTTCTTTCTCAAAATTGCTGTAGCTATTTGGGATCATTTATGGTTCCATATAAGTTTTTGAAATTTTGTTCTATATCTGTGAAATATTTCATTGTTTTTTTAATAGAGATTGCATTGAATCTATAAATTGCTTTGGGTAGTATGGACATTTTGATGATGTTAATTCTTCCAATCCATCAACATGGTATATGCTTCCATTTGTGTCTCCCTTAATTTCTTTCTTCAGTGTTGTGTAGTTTTCTGAGTATGGGTCTTTTACCTCCTTGGCGAGCCTTATTCTGAGGTACTTTAGTTATCTTATTTCTGTAAGTTTAGTTTACAAACTGAAAAGATAAGATACAAAAGCTACATAATTTTGGAAGAATGTCAGGGTTCCACCTCAGAAACCTTTCCCTCTAGAATACCCAAAGAAGAATAACCTTGTTGACCTCTTCCAGGCCAGACCAATCCTAGGCTACGCCTGTAGCTCTTTCTCTCATTCAAAAGACCATTCTTTGGGAAATGCTGGTAGCTACAGTGCAATCATCCGGGTATCTTTGAGGAAGAGAAAGAGAGCCAATCTGTGCCTTTCTTCTGTTTAGATTGTCAGGCCCATAATTCCATGCACACCAGAGGTATTCAGCTTCTCAGTCTATCCTGTGCTATACTGTTTACCATTGTCTTGGGTAACCTGCTCCTACAGCCCCTCCCTACTCCTCCCCAGTGATCTGATCATATCTCTCTGTGTCACTTTGGACATTTTAGTTATGTTCATTCTTCCTGTCCTTGAGCTTGGTACATGCTACCATTTATTTGTAGCTTCATTTTATTTCTTCAGTGTCTTATAATTTTTTGAGAAGTTTTTTACATCTTTCATTGAATTCCAGTTTGGTTTCTTTTGATGCAATGGTAAATGGTATTTTTTAAATTCTTTTTCTGATACTTCATTATGGGTGTATAAAAATTCAACTGATGGCCCTGGCTGGCGTAGCTCAGTGGATTGAGCGCGGGCTGGGAACCAAAGTGTCCCGGTTCGATTCCCAGTCAGGGCACATGCCTGGGTTGCAGGCCAGGTCCCCAGTGAGGGCCATGTGAGAGGCAACCATACATTGATGTTTCTCTCTGTCTTTCTCCCTCCCTCCTCCTCTCTCTAAAAATAAATAAAATCTTTAAAAAAACTCAACTGATGTATGAATATTTTGTATCTTGCTACTTTATTTATTCATCAATTCTAAAAGTTATTTTTGTGGAATCTTTGGGATTCTCTCTATATAATATGTTATCTACATATAATGATAATTTTACTTCTTTTCCAATTTGGATACCTTTTATTTCTTCTTCTTGTCTTATCACTGTGGCTAGGACTTCCAGTACTATTTTCAGTAACCTTAATGAAAGTGGACATTCCTATCACGTTCTAGATCTTAAAAAAAATTGCTTTTAGTTCCTCCGCCCCTTGAAGATGATATTAAATATGGGTTTTTCATACATAGCCTTTATTATATTGAGGTATATTCCTTCTCTTCCCATTTTGCTGAGAGTTCTTGTCCTAAATGGGTTCTGGATTTTGTTAGATGCTTTTCTCTATGTATTGATATGGTCATATGGTTTTGATCTTTCATTTTGTTTATGTGGTATATCATGTTAATTTTTTTTGTGGACATGGAACCAACCTTTAATCTCAAGACTAAGTTCCAGTTGATCATGGCCTTTGATTTTTTAGAATGTATTGCTGAATTCATTTTCCTAATACTTTATTGAGGATTTTTGCCTCTATGTTTATCAGTGATATTGGCCTGTAATTTTTTTTTTATTGTAGTGTCTTTATCTGGTTTTGAAATTAGGATAATGCTGGCCTCATAAAATCAGCTTTGGAGTCTTCTGTCCTTGAATTTTTTTGGAAATGGTTTGAGAAGGAGAGGTATTCTTTGAATGTTTGGTAAAATTTACCTGTGCTGCCATTTGGTCCAGGACATTTGTTTATTGGGAGTTGTTTAATTACTGCTTTCAGTTTTGTTGGTTATTGTTGGTTTGTTGAGCTTTTCTGATTCTGTTTGATTTAGCCTTGGAAGATTTTACGTTTCTAGGAATTTATCCATTCCAGGTTGTCCAATTCGTTGGCCTATAGTTGTTCGTGATATTTTCTTATAATCCTCTGTATGTCTGTGTTGTCAGTTGATACTTCTCTTTCATTCCTGGTTTTATTTGGGTCTTCTTTTTTCTTGATTAGTCTGGTTGAAGGTTTATCAATCTTGTTTATCTTCTCAAAGAACCAGCTCTTTGTTTCATTGCTCTTTTCAATTATTAGTTTTGACTATTTAATTTCTTTTCATTCTGATCTTTATTATTTCCTTCCTTTTGTCACTTTAGGTTTTGTTGTCTGTTCTTTCTCTAGTTCTTTTAGGTGTAAGGTAAGATTGTTTATTTGAGGTTTTTCTTGGTTGTTGAGGCAGGCCTATATTGCTATGAATTTCCTTCTCAGGAGTGCTTTTTTTGTGTCCCACAGATTTTGGGTTATTGTGTTTTCATTTTTATTTGTCACAGGGTAATCGTTTATTTCTTTGCTCTCATTGTTAACCCATTGATTGTTTAGGAAAATGTTATTTAGCCTCCATGTGTTTGTGTGTCTTTCAGTTTTTTTCTTGTAATTGATTTTTAATTGTGGTCAGAGAAGGTGCTTGATGTAATTTTAATCTTACATTTATTGAGACTTGTTTTGGATCTACCCAGGAAAATGACCATGTCCACTTGATAAGAATGTATGTTCTGTTGCTTTAGAGTGAAATACTCTGAAGATACCAATTCATGAGACTGACACGCAGCCTACTTTGCTAAGGGAGTCCCTTGAAAATACCAGTTTAATTCATCTGGTCTAGTGTGTCATTTCTTAAAAAAATGTTTTACTCATTTATTTTTAGAGAGAGGAGAAGGGAGGGAGAGAAATATTTATGTGAGAGAGAAACATCAATCAGTGCCCCTTATTGTTTACCCTGACCGGGGATCAAACCCACAATCCAGTTATGTGCCCTGACCAGGAATCAAACTAGTGATTCTTCGCTTTGTGATGCAGTGTCCAGCCAACAGAACCACACTGGTCAGGCCCTGGTCTAGTGGGTCACTTAAGGCCACTCTTTCCTAGTTGATTTTCTGTCAGGAAGATCTATTTGTTGAAGTCAACGGGGTGTTAAAGTGTCTTACTGTGATTCTATCACTGTTGATCTCTTACTAGATTTGTTTTACATATTTAGGTGCTCCTGTGTTGTGTGCATTGACGTTTACAAGGGTTATAGCCTCTTGTTGGCTTGATCCCTTTATCATTATGTAATTTCCTTCTTTGTTTCTTGTTATGACCTTTGTTTTAAAGTCTGTTTTGTCTGATACAAGTATTGCTACTTCAATTTTTGTTTTTGTTGTTTCATTTGTGTGAATTTGTTTTCTTTTTCTATATCTTTATTGTTTGTCCTTTGTTCTGAGGTAGGTCTTTAGTAGACAGTACATATATGGGTCTTGTTTGTTTTTCTTTTTTTATTGTTTTTCTATTCCAGTTGTCCCAATTTTTCCCCTTTTGCCCTCCTCTGCTGAAGCTACCCCCTGACCCACAGTCAATCCCTACACCATTGTACATGTCTGTGGTTCATTTATGCACATTGTTTTCTTAACTTGTTTAACTACCCTATGTCTTTTGATTATAGCATTTAATCTACTTACATTTATAGTGATTATTGATAGATATGTATTGTTATTACATCATACATATTATATGTGTATACGTATTATATATATTATACAAGTTCCTTTTTTTCTTGCTTGCTTTCAAAGAAATCCCTTTAATATTTCTTGTAATACTGATTTGATGGTAATGAACTCCTTTATAATTTTTTTTTTTGTCGTCTGAGAAGCTATTTATTTTTCCCTTCAGTTTTACATGATAGCCTTGCTGGGTAAAATAGTCTTGGTTATAGGTCTCTGCTTTTCATCACTTTGAATATTTTGTGCCAGTCCCTTCTGGTTTAAAAGTGTTTCGGTTGAGAAGTCAACTAATGGCCTTACAGTAGCTCTCTTATAAGTAACTAACTGTCTTTTTCTTGCTGCTCTTAAGATTATCTATCTTTAACTGTAGCAATTTAATTATGATGTATCTTGGTGTGGGCCTCTTTGGGTTCATCTTGTTTGGGACTCTGCTTTTTAGACTTGTGTGTCTTTTTCCTTCACCAGGTTAAGGAAGTTTTCAGTCATTATTTCTTCAAATTGGTTCTCAATCCTTCGATCTCCCTTTTCTTCTTCTTATAACTTTATAAAGTAGATATAGTTATACTTGATTTTGTCCCAGAGGTCTCTTAAACTTTTCTCATTAAAACAGGTTTTTTTTCCTGCTCTGATTGGGTGTTATCTGCTACCTTGTCTTGAAAATCACTGATACTCTGATTTCTCTAATTTGTTGTTGATTTCTTCTAGTATACTCTTCATTTCAGATATTGTATTTTTTTATTTTGGACTGGTTCTTTTTATGGTTTCTGTGCCCCTTTTTTTGTTCTTACTGACTTTTTTATTAAGTTCTCATTTGGTTCATTTATTATTTACCTAAGTTACTTGAGCATCCCTATATCCATTAATTTTTTTTTTCTTTTATTGATTCTAGAGAGAGGGTAAGAGAGGGAGAAAAACATCAATGTGAGAGAGAAACATCAATTGGTTGTCTCTTGACTATGCCCTGACAGGGGACTGAAACCATAATCCATAACCCAAGCAGTTGCCCAGGAACAATTTCTAGTCACTGTCCAGGAATTGAATCTGTGACCTACTGGTCTGCAGGATAACACCAGACCAACTGAGCCACACCAGTCAGGGTTATAAGCATTGTTTTGAGCTCTGTATCTCATAGATTGCTTATGCCATTATAGTTATTTTTTTTTCCTAGGAATTTCTCCTGTTCTTTCATTTGGGGTATGTTTCTTTGTTTCCCAATTTTGACTATCTGTTTCTAATTGTTTCTGTGTATTACATAGACCTACCATGTTTCCCAGTCTTGGCAGGATGGTCTTATGTAGTAGGTGTCCTGTGGGTCTCAGTGGCATAGTCTCTCCCTAATTCACCTGAGCTATCTGCTTCAGGAATGTCCCTTGTGTGGGTTATGTGAGCCCTTCTGTTGTAGTTGATTCTTGATTTCTGTTGGCGTATTTATGGGTGTTGACACTGAGGCTGACTGACCATGAGGATTGACCCCACCACAGTGTATGACCTGTGGTTGACCCCACTAAGTGGAATTGTCCCCAGTAGCATCTGGTGCCTACTGAGATCTCCCTTTGGTTGTGCAACTGTTGGAGCTAATCGTATAATACTCTGAAACGGTCTGGTGTCAGCCACTGGGTGTGTTGGTTCTGGAGGCTCTTGTGAGGGACTGTGGTATAGGTCAATGTCAGACACTCCTTTGACCAGCCCTGGGCTACTTGTTAGGAACTGTAAAATGATCCATGTTGGTGGCTTCCTCTGCTAGGCCTGGGTGTTAGTCAAACAGGCCAAGCTATGTTCCAAGACTGGCTCCCACTAATACCATGCCTGTTGCAGGTCAGCAAAAGGCCTAAGGCACCCTGTGATTTGCCTTTGCCTGCTGGTTGCTTGTTAGGCTCTGCCATTGAAATTGCCTCTGGCAGTGCCTGACTTGGTTGGGGCAGGTTCTCAGTGAGTCATCTGGAAGGGGTGACTGTTGTTCACCAGGTTACTGCTGGTTCAAACCTGGCACCAGTGCTGGGTCCGAGGCCATTCATTCATCAAAAGTCTCCGGGCACATGTACCAAGGCAAGCCTCCACCATGCTTGGGGCCTGAGACCTTTGTGGTCTGTCTGGTGGGGTCTTAGGGGGACGTCAGGATGAGGCCAGTAGAGTCATCAGTCTAAAACAGATTAAGATTTGGCCACGTGGAGGGAGAGCTGTGTGCAGGAATGGTGTCACTGGTTGGCTTATGCAAGGAAAATGGTCCTCACCAGAAAGCCACACAACTCTGTTACTTCCTATGTGTCTCGCACACCCCTCAAGTCTGCCTGGATCTCTTTGAGGGTCTCCTTGAGAAACAATTCAGTGCAGGCGCAGATTGGTCAGCAGCCAGCAGACTCCTTTACATGGTGGGAGCTTAGGCTTGGGCAGGGACTCAGGTATTTGGGAGGGTAGGGCTAGTGTATCTTCCCAGGTTGATGCCATGGGGTGGCGTTGCTAGCTGGGAAAACAGCCCTCACCCTAAAACCATTCTGTTTAGTGTCTTCCTTGAACCTTCCTGGATCTCCTTGAGAATAATTCAAGAAATACTGTGTTGGCCCCAGGCTGGCTGCAGCCAATAGATTCTTTCACAGTGTGCAAGGTTGGCATGGCAGGTCCCAGGTAGACTGGATTGTGTGGCTAGTGCATTTCCTCAGGCCTTTGTCATGGGGGAGAGGGTGGAGTCAGTCAGGAGCATGAGAAAAAATGGCCCTTGCCCTAAAGCCTTGCCACTCGGTTTCTCTCTGCATTTCTGATTGAACTGATGTCTGTTGGGCTTCTTCAAGAGTCTTCCAAGAAAGACTGCAGTGGGCCCAGGCTGGCCACAGCTAGCTGATTCCTCCACATTGCATGAACTTGGCAGAGTGGTGCCACAAGGAGTTGAGAGGATAGGGCTAATGCATCTTTCCAGGCTGATGCTGTATGGAGGAGAGAGCTACACCCAGTAAAAATGGTGTCTGTGGGTGGTGTGGGAGAGAGATTCAGCAGAGGGACAATGGTGGCTATTTCTCTAGCCCTTCCTCTGAAGCCACACAACCCAGTCTATCCCTGTATGACTCCTCTCTACTCTGAGCCACTGTCCCTTTGCTGAAGCCTGGGGTTAAGTGCCCATTAACGAAATTTGGTGCACTGGCCATTTAAGAGGGCACCTAGGTTTGTAGCAGTTTCTGGTCTCACTCTCGTGGTCGGAATTTCTGCTCATTTACAGCCAGATGTTATATGGGCTTCTCTTCCTCGTGCTGGTGCTCTGGGCTGGGAACCTGGACATGGGGTTGAAACCCCACTTACCTCAGGTTGGAACTTTGCAGCTGACATATCCTTTCACTGCATGTGGGTGCCAGCCCAACTCTTTGTGTGGCCTTGACCTTCCTACCAGTCTTCATGTGGCCTCTTCTGTAAATCCTTAGTTATAAGACTTCTGTTTTGCTAGCCTTAATATTAGTTATTTAGGTTGATGCTCTATAATTGAGTTGTAATTCTGATTTGACACGGGTGTGAATCGAACCTGCCGATGCCCGTGGGTGACCGTGACCCGATGCGTGTATGAATCTCATACCGAGACACGCGGGGAAAGAGAGACCGGGGCCACGTGGCTGATTCCTCCCATCTCAGGAAAAAGCCCTCTCGCTTGCCCAGCCAGGGTTTTTATCAGGGGCATTAGCACACATTTACATTGGATTGATTATTCATGGATTAAGCAGAACAGGGGTAAGATTACTCATTAGCAGGGCATTAGGATGTAAATTCAGGTCCGGTGGCAGGCAGGACCAGGTTAATGTAATATGCAGGGGTCAGCAAGCCAGAACATTTTAAGATACATCTTTGCCAAATTCCTATTAGAGAGTTCCCATTCCACAGACATGATCCACACTTGCTTACATGGGAATCACATGGAGCTGTGCTCAAAATGTGTAAATTCTCAGGACTGCGTGTTTACACGCGTGTGGAAATCACTGCCACACTGATTTGCTCCCGGGAGGAGGTGAGTGTAACTTTCACTGACTCTGGTGCACATTGTAATTACTATAAAATTGATCAAAACAATAATCCTTTAAGAAAATGAGATACAAACTTATTAAATATGAGTAAAATTTAGTGGAAATACATCCATGGTCTGATGAGATAGATGGGGCTGTTTTAAAAATGTTACTTATTGGAAGAGTGAAGGTAGCAGCATTTAATCTATTCTTACTTTTTATTCTGATGAAAGTCAAGAAACCTTGTTCACAAATAATTTCTTATGAGGTATATGTCCCAAATCACATGCTATCTAAGATGAAAAGAGCAGTTTAAAACTTAAGTTCTTTAATTTTCTTGAAATTAAAAATTTGGGAACCATTAGCTTGCAGAAGGATTTGTTTCTTTGCTGCTCTGGAGGTGTCTGCCCTTCGATGGTCAGTCGGTGCTCCAGTGTAGGATATAGGAAGAAGGAGACTTAAGCTTTTCCTTATAAAATGATGGATGGGCAATTGTGAAAATGAAATAGGGAAAGGAGACCTACAATTTATTATCTCGTAAGTCAGTGTTTTTTGTAATAATAACAGTAATTTTATAGATGAGGAGACTGAGGTTTGGATGTATTTAATGGGTGCCAAAGTCACACAGCTTGTTCATGCCAGACCCAAGACTAAAATTGAGCACTTCGAAAGCATAACATAATGCACTATCCTTTCTACCACACTGCCTCTCAAGATAGGTTAATTTAAAGAGTGTATATGTAAGTTCAGAGTCTCTGAGAGTTAATAATTTTATTTTTTATTTTTAATGTGTTTTATTGATTATGCTATTACAGTTGTCCCATTTTCCCCCCTTTATTCCCCTCTACCCCACACCCCTCATTCCCTGCCCTTTAGTTTTTGTCCATGGGTCATACACATAAGTTCTTTGGCTTCTACATTTCCTGTGCTATTCTTAACCTCTTCCTGTCTGTTTTCTACGTACCGTTTATGCTACTTATTCTCTGTACTTTTTCCTCCTCTCTCCCCCTCCCACTCCCCTGTTGATATCCCTCCATGCCTTATATAAATCCCTTTAACATTTCATATAATAAAGGCTGGGTGATGATGAACTCCTTGAACTTGACCTTATCTGGGAAGCACTTTATCTGCCTTTCCATTCTAAGTGAAAGTTTTGCTGGATAGAATATTCTTGGATGTAGATCCTTGCCTTTCATGACTTGGTATACTTCTTTCCAGCCCCTTCTTGCTTGAAAGGTCTCTTTTGAGAAATCAGCTGATAGCTGTATGGGAACTCCTTTGTAGGCAACTGTATCCTTTTCTCTTGCTGCTTCTAAGATTCTCTCCTTATTTTTAATCTTGGGTAATGTCATTATGATGTGCCTTCGTGTGTTCCTCTTTGGGTCCAACTTCTTTGGGACTCTCTGAGCTTCCTGGACTTCCTGGAAGTCTATTTCCTTTGCCAGATTGGGGAAGTTCTCTTTCATTATTTGTTCAAATAAGTGTTCAATTCCTTGGTCTTCCTTTTCTCCTTCTGGCATCCCTATGACTTGGATGTTGGGTCGTTTACAGATGTCCTGGAGGTTCCTAAGCCTCTCCTCATTTTTTTTTTTAAAGATTTTATTTATTTATTTTCAGAGAGAGGAGAAGGGAGGAGAGAAAGAGCAATGTATGGTTGCCTCTCACATGGCCCTCAGTGGGGACCTGGCCCGCAACCCAGGCATGTGCCCCGACTGGGAATCGAACCGGGACCCTCTGGTTCCCAGCCCGCGCTCAATCCACTGAGCTACACGAGCTGGGCCCTCTCCTCATTTTTTTGAATTCTTGTTTCTCCATTCTTTTCTAGTTGAATGTTTCTTTCTTCCTTCTGGTTTGCACCGTTGATTTGAGTCCCGGTTTCCTTCCCATCACTATTGGTTCTCTGTACATTTCCCCTTATTTCTCTTAACGTATTCTTCATCTCTTCATCTAATTTGCACCAAATTCAACCAGTCCTGTGAGCATCCTGATTACCAGTATTTTGAACTGTGCATCTGATAGGTTGGCTATCTCTTTGTCGCTTAGTTGTATTTTTTCTGGAGCTTTGATCTGCTCTTTCATTTGTGCCATTTTTTTTTTTTCCTCAGCATTAAGGGGCAGAGCCTTAGGTGTTCAACAGGGCGGGGCAATTCTACCTCACCACTGTGTTGTGACAGTGTCTGTGAGGGCGGGGCCTGGGAGGGAACAATGGCCCTTTCTCCGTTCTCTACGGGCTTCCAGTCACTTTCCCCCAATGAGCTCTCCTGTGATGCTGGGAGTTGCTTCCACTGATCCCTCACCCCTCACAGGTGTTTGCAATTGGTGGTTTGAGGCTTTATTTCCCCGTGATGGTGGGTTGCACAGTCTGCTCCGCTCCCCAGCTCCTTCTCCTGGTTTATCTGCGCTGGAATAAGGGACCACCTAGTCCACCAGTCTCTCGGTCCCACTGGTTCCTGTGGGCTTCTCCGAGTGCGCTGGCCGCGGGTTTCACTGAGTGCGCCAGCTTCGTTTTGGCCAGGTGCGCCCACCACAAAATGCGCCTGCCACCAAGCGTCTCTAGGCAAACTGTTGTCTCGCTGTGCATGCTCTGCGCCTGTCTCTGCCCTGCTTACCGGTCTGGGTGAACATGTCCTCTCTAACTCCTTGGCTGTGGGACTTCCACTCCGTTCGATTCTCTGTCCGTTCTGGTTTGTTTTGCTTTTTAAATTGTTGTTTTTCCTCTTTTGGTTGTGGGAGGAGGCACAGTGTGTCCACTTACACCTCCATCTTGGCTGGAAGTCTCATTGTTTTAAAATTATCAATGCTGGTATACCCTGTGAAAAATCATTGTCTGTGCCAGGGAAGATAGTGTCTGGAAATCAATAGATGGAAGTTTCAAGAAGGAAAGGATTAAGTGAATTATAAAATGTTACAGAGAGGCCAGCATATGTCTAAAAATATTCTTTCATTTTCCGTTTTGGGAGGTCATTCATTGATGACTTAGTGAGTGGTGAGCTACTGGAATAAAATAAAATGATGGGTAATTAAGTCAGAGTTCAGTGAGTTTAGTGCATTGGAAGAGAAACTGGTAAAAACAGTCTAAATCATTCTTTCATGTAGTAGTAATCTTCTAATATAAAGTTTAATGCTGGAATTATAGATCTCTATTTCCTAGGCTAGTCCTTAATAATATTGATTCTGAGAATTAAGTTAGGTGTGATTTTTTCTATTGTGGTAAAATATGCATAACAAAACTTACCACTTTATTCTTAAGTGTTTTAATTTATTGGAATTAAATAACATTCACATCGTGGTGCAGCCATCATCACTATCTCCATAACTTTCTCTTTATCCTAAAGAGAAACACTTCATCCATTAAGCAATAATTCCCCATTCTCCTCTCTCCCAGTCCCTGATAATCTTTAGTCTACATTGTCTCTATGAATTTGCGTCTTACAGATTATTAACATAAATGAAAGCATAGAATAGTTTTCCTTTTATGTCTGGCTTATTTTACTTAGCATGTTTTTGAGATTCATCTATATTGTAGCGTGTGTCAGAACTTTTATTTATTTTTTGCTTGAGTAAACAGATATTGTTTATCCATTCATCTGTCAATGCACAGAGGTTGTTTCTACATTTTGGATTGTGTAAATAGTGCTGCTTGTAAACATGGCTGCACAAACACCTGTTTGAGCCCCTGTTTGCAGTACTTTTGGTCATATGTACCTAGGTGGAATTGCTAGGTCATATGATAATTCTATTTTAACTTTTTGAGTAGCTACCAAATTCTTTTTCCAAAGTAGCTGTACAATTTTACATTCCCACAAATAGTGCACGCAGTTTCAGTTTTTCCATATCTTGTTACTATTTTTTAAAAACAATTTAAGCTACCCTACTGGGTATGGTATAATATCACATTGTGGTTTTGACTAGCATTTCCATAATGATGAATGATGTTGAGGCTTTTTTCATGTGCTTGTTGGCCAGTCGTATATCTTCTTTGGAGAAAAGTATATGTGAATCCTTTGTCCATTTTTTTGGGGGGGGTGTTTGTCTTTTTATTGTTTAGTTGTAGAAGTTCCTTATATATTCTGGATATTAAAACATCATCAAATACATGATTTGCAAATATTTTCTCCCATTCTGTGGATTTTTCACTCTCTCGATAGTGCCCTTTGATGTACAGAAGTTTTAATTATGTTTAAATCCAACTATCTATTTTTTCTTTGTTGCCTGGGCTTTTAGTGTGATATCTAGTAATTCATTGCCAAATCAAAGGTCAGGAAGATTTTTCCCTGGTTTTTTTTTTTAATAGGCATTTTAGTCTTACTATTTAAGTCTTTATTCTGAGTTAGTTTTGCTTATGGTGTTAAGAGAAGCTTCATTCTTTTGCGTATGGATATCCAGTTTCTCCAGCACTGTTTATCGAAGAGAGGAGATTGTTTCCCCACTGAGTGGTCTTGGCACCCTTGTTGAAAGTCAGCTCACTACAGATATGAAAGTTTATTTCTGAGCTCTCAAATCTATTGGTCTGTGTATCTATCCTTATGGTAGGTACACACTCTTGATTACTGTAGGTTTGAAGTAAGTTTTGAAATTGCAAAAGTATAAGTTCTCTGACTTTGTATGTCTTTTCCAAAATTGTTTTGGCTTTTTTGGGTCCCTTGAGATTCTATATGAATTTCATGATGGGTTTTTCTCTTTTTCCAAAATAATGCCTTTGGAATTTTGATACAGATTACATTGACTCTGTAGATAGTTTGTGTAGCATTGTCACCTTAACAATATTAAATACATGATATAGGATGTCTTACTTTAAGTTTTTCCTAATATCTTCAAGCAGTATTTTGTGTTTTTCAAAGTATGCCTTGAGCCTCCATGGTCAAATTTATTCCTATTCTATGCTTTTGGATGTTATTGTAAGTGGAATTATTTTTGTAATGCCATTTTCAGTTGTTCATTGCTAGTGTATAGAAATAAAACTGATTTTTACATGTTGATTTTGTATCCTGTAATTTTGCTCATTTATTAGCGCTAACATTTTTTTGTGTGTGAATTCTATAGAGTTTTCTAGATATTAGATCATGTCACCTGCAAACAGAAATTCTTCTTCCTTTCCAATTGGGTGCCCTGATTTTGTTCTTGTCAAGTGCTCTGTCAGCCCCCAATACTATATTGATACAAGTAGCAAAAGCAGGCAGGCATCCTTGTCTTGTTCCTGAAACTTCCTATTGCACTAGTTTGTTGTATCCTCGTTGTGAATTTTAAGAAGATACAGGATTTTATGTCTTGAATGAGATTTCAAATTTTTGAAGTACAATACTTTTATAGACCTCAGCATTTATTTCATCATCTGTCCTAAAAATTAAGCCCACTGATTATCATTTCAGTGAAATACTCTTAAAAATTAATTATTTTTTTTTAAGAGAGGAGGTGGGAGGGAGAAAGGGGAGAGAAACATCAGTGTGAGAGAGAAACATCGACTAGTTTTGGCCATAAAGTAAAATAATAATTCTATAAATATCTTGGTAGAAAATGAAGTCAAATAAACAAATTACCCATATATAGTGCACTATATCATTTAAAGAAACCAAAGACAGATTCCTGACCTTCCTTCATACTTGGGGAAACTAGACAGAATACATGTTTGGCGGTCAGAATTGTATCTTCAAAACAGTGTTGCATTTCCACTCAAGAGACTTTAAGTCTTCATAATACCTCACAACTCAAGTCATTTGTTCATGTAGCAATTGCTAGATTTTATTTTTGATTGTTTTTACTATTGGTTAAAAATGGTGTCTTCTAGTCTAGATTATACTGAATTCAATAATTATAGGTTTAAAAATATTATTTTATGGATATTCTTCAGCAACTGTAAATTTTCTGCAAATTGAAATCTTTTGTTACACCCTTCACTTCTTTACCACTAGCACTCCTGCCCCTCCTCAAGAAAATTTTTCTATTAGAATTCAAGATGTAATAGTACTTTATAGTGAGGTATATTTTTCTGTGGTGTTGGAGAGGCAGGGGGAGGGATTGACTTTGAAAGTAGGCATGATTATTTCATTTATTTCAAAGTTTAACCAGGGATATTAGCAGGAAGTTGTACATCACTTAAGAATTTTAAGTGTTTATTTTCTTTGTATGTACTAGGCCTCAAGAAAGGAGACCTGGATATGAACAGTTTCACCCGGGCCCGTCCCCAGTGGATCATGATTCACTGGAGTCCAAGCGACCGCGTTTGGAGCAGGTTTCTGATTCCCATTTCCAGCGTGTCGGTGCTGCAGTCTTGCCTTTAGTGCACATGCTGCCGGAAGGGTTGAGGTCTTCTGCAGATGCTAAGAAGGTAAATATTTGCTTTCTTACCTGTAGAAGTGTTGGTCTCTGTAGTTTATTGAACCGTATTCAGGCACTGTGCCTAAAAGAAGTCCAGCTACACCTCTCTCTAAAGATGAGTGCCA
Source organism: Micronycteris hirsuta (assembly GCA_004026765.1). Classification (NCBI taxonomy): domain Eukaryota; kingdom Metazoa; phylum Chordata; class Mammalia; order Chiroptera; family Phyllostomidae; genus Micronycteris; species Micronycteris hirsuta. The sequence continues at coordinate 27,410 of PVJI01010201.1, forward strand.
TGGGAGAGTGAAAATTTTGTTAAAACTAGAAACTGCAGACTTTGAAAGTCAGCACTTTTTACTTTTTGGTAAATGAAACGATCTGAGGACTGTTATAAAGAAAAATTGCTATTGAAAAACTCTCAATAGCAATTTTGTACTGGCTTGCTGAGCTATAAAATGTGGTCAGAGATATTCAAGACTACCATACTTTTATTAAATTTAAATTAAATTTTAAGTAATCCCCTGTAATTCAGTTGCAATTTGTTAACTTGCTGTGTGGGAGAAGACACATTTTAGCTAAGGTTTAACTGTGCCTATAATTTTTATACATAAAAATGTTTTTTTTCTAATTTATGTAAAAGATACATTCTTTAGGAAACTTGGAAATGCAAAGGAACAGAGTTATCTGTAATTTTATGTCTTGGAGATAACTTTATTTTTCAATATGAAAAGAAGCAAAGATATTTATTAAATATTAAGTAATAAGTAAGCAGTTAACAATGAAGATAACTTCATTCCTTACCACTTTTAATATGTAGCTATATTTCTTGACATTTCAAACACTGAACTTAGGAGAAAGGTCTATTAAGGTTAAACTTCTTTTCCTCTGTGTTTATTATTTGTTTTTCCTTTAATGTATGCTTGTGTATTATGCCCTTATTTTGTTGCTCAGCTTATCTCTTTTTTTTGTTGAATTTATTGGGGTGACATTGGTTAATAAAATGATAGGTTTTAGGTTTACAGTTCTGTAATATATCATCTGTATATTGTATTGTGTGTTCACCACCCCAAGTCAAGTCTCCTTCCATCACCATTTATCCCCCCTTTACCCTCTTCTAACTCCCCACACCCCTCTTCCCTTCTGGTCATCATCATGCTGTTGTTGTCTGTGTCAGTGAGGTTTTTTCTTTTTTTTACCATTTGTGACAACATGGATGAATCTAGAGGGTCTTATGCTAAATGAAATAAGCTTGTCAAAGAAAGACAAGTACCATATGATTTCACTCATATGGAATCTAATGAGCAAAATAAACTAACAAAATAGAAACAGACTCATAAGTTAGAGAACAGACTGACATCTGTCCGAGGGGAGGAGTGTTGTGGGACTGGGTGAAAATGGTGAAGGGATTCAGCAAAGCTTGTCATTTTTAACTGTCCATTTTGCTTATTGTTAAACCTGGCACTTTGTTGGAACTGAATAAATAATTATTTTAGAGAAAATAAACTAATTATTGAAAACTCAACAATACAGTGTTAACCCCTTAACTATCATACATTTATATCTCTTACTCTCCCCCTCTTTTTATTATCAAATCTCTTTCTTATAGTTTATTTACCTTTATGAATAATGGCCCTTCCCAACCTGATGTTAGATACATGCCTACATATTTTCTTTAAGTTTTTATGCAATGAAAGTGATTTAAGAGATAGTGAATATCTGCAATTTATTTTCACATGGTTGAGCCAAGAAAAAAAAAGTAGGTATGTGTAGAGAGAAAACAAAGTAAAATGTTTTAACTAGTGAGTCTAGATGAAGGAAAGATGATTATCAACTTTAAACTTTTATGTAAATTTAAAAATTTACAAAATAAATTAGGTGGGGAAAAGCTCTTTGTGATAAGTTAGAAATGAGCTAAGCTTCAGGCAGTTTTGATATCTTTCTCACTATATTAAACATCTGTATTATAATTTATGGCTATAAATAAGTATTTTACAGCATTAAAAAAAAGAATATGTTGAATAAAGGTCTTCTTCCTTGACTGAATATATTCTCACAAATGTAATATCTAGTTATAGAATTTTTAGCAAAAAGATATCTTTAAAGCTTATTCATAGGGATATAAGGAGATTTCAACATTTATTAATCAATCAATGTACTATATCACATTAACAAAATAAAGGATAAAAACCATGTGATTATCTCAGTAAAAGATACATTCTTTTGTATCTTTTTTTTGTATGAGGGAGGGAGAAAGAGAGGGAGAGAAACAGCAATGTATGGTTGCCTCTCACATGGCCCTCACCGGGGACCTGGCCTGCAACCCAGGCATGTGCCCTGACTGGGAATCGAACTGGGACCTTTTTGATTCCCAGCCCACGCTCAATCCACTGAGCTACACCAGCCGGGCTGAATAAAGTTTTCTTCTTCACAGCACCCCAAATTGGGGATTTCTGTTGGCATTGAATTGGTGCCAGTGACCATTGGTTGACATTTTTAAAATTGACTTTTTCAGTTAAGAGAATCTTGACATTAACATTGGCTGTTAGTGAGGAATAAATTCTTGTTCTTGATTTTCTTCTCTAAAGGATCCAGCATTTGGAGGCAAACATGAAGCTCCATCCTCTCCAATCTCTGGGCAACCATGTGGAGATGATCAAAATGCTTCACCTTCAAAACTTTCAAAGGAAGAGTTAATACAGAGTATGGATCGTGTAGATCGAGAAATTGCGAAAGTAGAGCAGCAGATCCTTAAACTGAAAAAGAAGCAAGTAAGTGTTTGATTTTACTGTTTAATGTATTCTAAGAATGAATATTTTTTCTGTAAAGAAGATAATGTTGCATTTTTCATACATTTCAACAGTTTTCTGTGATTCTGTGACTTGCTTTTTTTTTTTGCTATTAGTTTCCTTAGTTTCATTCATTAATTTCCTCTGTTGTACTGTTTGATTATATGATATTATATAGCAAACCTTCATTGTCCATTCTATTTTTGATTTTATTGGATGGGTTGTTTCTAATTTGTTGCTGTTTCATACAGTGGTGCTATATTTTTTGGTTCACGTGTAAACAGATTTTCTGGGACATGTGTCCAGGAATGTCATTGTTTGGCCAGAGGGTAAGCATATCTTTGAGTATACTAGATAATACCACATTTGCTAAAGTGGCAGTACCATTTTACATTCCCACTGGTAGCATGTACAAGTTCCTTTTTGTGTATATCCTTGCCTTCATTTCATAATTTTTTTCAGTTGGATATGAAATAGTTCTCACTGTGGTTTTAATTTGCACTGCCTTCATCAGGAATGAGATAGAGCTTATTTTTAATTGTTTATGGTTTTATTTGTGTGTGTGTTTGTAAAGATTGTATTTATTTATATTTTTAGAGAGAGAGTAAGGGAGGAAGAAAGAGAGGGAGAGAAACATCAATGTGTGAGAGAAATATCTGCTTCCTCCTGATCTCCCACAACTGGGGACCTGGTCTGCAACCTAGGCATGTGACTGGTCTGGCAGCCTTTTCTTTTGAGGGAAGACACCCAACCCACTGAGCCACAACAGTCAGGGCTATTTGTGTTCTTCATGGGGATTTTATTTTTTGGTCATTTTCTTATTTCTAGTATTTCCTATAGTCTCTTGTCATTTATGTGTATAGCAGATAACTTCTATTTTGTGGCTTGTCATTTTGCTTTTGTGGGGGAGGAGTGATTTTTTTAAATTGAGATTAAAAATTTACATACCATAATAGTGACCCTTTTAAAGTATTCAGTTCAGTGGCTTTCAACGTAGTCATAAAGTTGTGCAACTTACCACCACTATATAATTCCAAAATGTTTTTATAGCTTGGAAAAGTAACCATGTGTCTTTCAGCAATTACTCTCTTATGTGCCCCTCCCCCTGCCCCTGACAACCACTAATCTTTCTTGGTCTATATGGAGTTACGTATTCTGGACATTTCAGATAAATGGAATCATATAATATGTGACATTTAATGTCTGGTTTCTTTCATTTAAGCATGTTTTCAATATTCATCCATGCTGTATCTTATATCAGCACTTCATTTCTTTTTATGGTCGAATAAAATTTTATTGCACGATATACTGTGTTTTGTTTATTCATTCATTGGTTGATGGACATTGGGTTTGTGTTCACTTTTTAGCTGTTGTGAATAATGCTGCTGTACCGTTCATGTACATGGTTTTTATTTGAGTGTTAAGAGTGAGATTGTTTCCACCCTAGAAGAGAGTATGGGTGGGTGGCAGATCAGGAGAGGGGCTTCATATTTAAATAGAAGATTTCAGTTTGGATTGTTGATGATATACAACATGAGCTTTATTTGTTTCTCCTTTTCCTGTCTTCCATTTTTGGGCTCAGTTTACCAGGACTGTTCAATGTGGTTTTTCTCAATTTGCTTGAATTTTTGATTTAATGTCATCTAAAGAGTTAGGACCTTTTGAGTCTTTTTCATTCTAGTTTGATGTTTGCGATCTTTGGTCTGGAGTTATCTTGTGTAGATTTCTTTACTAGGGGTTTTTCTCCAGCTTCCTCCTCTTCGTTATCTTTCTTGTTAAGTTTTACTTTTTTCTGTGGTGCCTTGCTACCACTTCTAGGGGCAGATCACTTTCCAGGTATACGTGGGAGTTTCACAACCTCCTCCTTTTCATCTTCCAATTCTGCATATTCCTCCACAGCTATTAAGTGCTGTCTGCTAATATGTACAGGCCCCAACGCACATTTAGACCTCAGGTGGTGGTATTTCAAAGGTCCTAAGGAAAACATTGGCTGTACAGATGGTTTCAGTTGCCAGTGTTATTTAAATTGGACAGAAAATTCATAATCCATTGTCTTCAACAATGTGCAATACTTTGCACTGGCCCCTAAACTGACCATTTTTCAAGATAACTGGTGCTCATTTTCATCATTATCCACTTTAAAGGGAAAAATCTTTGTTGGCATTTAGTTCACAACTGAAAAGATAGCTCTGGGACCTTTGTGGGCTCATGTCCATGTCCATTGAATCTTTTATATAGAAATGGCTCTGACATTTTTATTTTGGGGCCAGGCTTCACTTTGGCAAAAAAAAAGGTTAAACAATCGAAAAACTTCAAAATTCAAAAAATAGTGTGTGAACACTAAGCAGAACACGCTCTACCAGATGTTAAAAAATAATGTTAAGCCTCAATAAAACAGTGTGAACCCAGTGCATGGAAATCAGAAGGAATTGTCTAGAAATGCACAGAAACCACTGAGAATTTAATGTATTTAATTAATGAATTTTTGGGTTAACGGGGGGGTAGGAGAGAAGGTGGATGGAGACAGATGACCACTGTGCCAGACAATAACTAAGCAGTACAGAGTCACACCAGGGCCAGACACGTTAAATTTTGATGAAGTCAAATTCATCTTTTATTACCTGTGTCCTATCTAAGAAACTGTTGCATAATCCAGGGTTACAGATATTTATATCTTTGTGCTTTTTTAATATACCTTTGGCCATTTGTGTATGTCTTCTTGGAAAAAGTGTCTGTTTATGTCTTCTGCCCACTTTTTAATAGGATTGGGTGTTTTTGGTTTTTTGTTTGTTTTTTGGTTTTATGAGTTATTTATATATTTTGGGTATTGTTTGCAAATATCTTCTGCCTTTTGGTTATTGCCCTTTTGTCTTGTTGATGGTTTCTTTTGTTGTTTGGAATCTTTTTAGTTTTATATAGTCCCATTTACTTGCTTTTACTTGGCTTTGGGATCAAGTTCATAAAATCCTCTGTGAGACCACAGTCCATAAATTTGGTATGTATGTTTTTGTCTATGTGTTTTATTGTTCAGGCCTTACATTTATAAGCCTTTACTGAATTTTGAGTTAATCTTTGTGTATAGTGTCAAATAACAGTTTAGTTTAACTTTTTAACACATGACTTTCTAATTTTCCCAACAACATTTATTGAAAAGGCTTTCTTTTCTCCAGTCTGTTTTTGGCTCCTTTGTCAAAAATTATTTGCCCTTATATATGTGGGTTCATTTCTGGGTTCTCAGTTCTGCTCCATTTGTCTCATGTGTGTTTTTCTGCCAATACAATACTGTTTTGATTATTGTAGTTTGATAGTATAATCTGAAGTCAGGGAGTATGATTCCTCTGGCTTTGTTTTTTTTCTCAGGATTGCTTTAACTGTTCAAGGTCGTTTGTGGTTTTATACACATCTGATGATTTTTTGTTTAATTTCTTTGAAAATGACATTAGGACTTTGATATTTGCATTGAATCTGTTTATTGCTCTGGGTAATATGACCATTTTAACCAGGTTGATTCTTCAATTCATGAACACAGATTATCTTCTCATTTCTTTGTGTCTTCTTCAATTCCTTAGTCTTCTAGTTTTCAGTGTATGGGTCTTTTACAACCTTTAAGTTCATTCCTGAGCATTTTATTATTTTTGTTGCAATTGCAAATGTAATTGTTTTCATTTCATTTTCTGATATTTCACTGTTAGCATATAGATTTTTGTACATTGATTTTGTATCCTGCACCTTTACCCTTTTTGTTTATTGTTTCTAATAGTTTTTGGCAGAGTCTTTAGGGTTTTCTATATATAGAATCATGTCATTTGCAAAAAGTGACAGTTTTACTTCTTCATTCCCAATTTGGGTGTCTTTTATTTCTTTCTCTTGACTGATGATTATTCTGGCTAGGACTTCCAGTAGTATTGGGTTGGCCAAAAAGTCCATTACGTTTTTTCCATATGATGGCTCTAGTAGTGCTTAGTTGTCTTTAATTTCATTTGAAACAATTTTGTTAGGTTGTATTGTGGCAGCTGTCATACCATCATCCATTAAAAAACATCAAAATCAGTGTAGCCATTTTAATTGAGAAGTTGAACAAAGGTATGCAACATTTTTGGCGTGTTATGCTTTATTATTTCAAGAAAGCTAAAAATTCAACTGAAACACAAAAAAAGATTTGTGTAGTGTATGGAGAAGGTACAGTGACTGATCAAACGTTTCGAAAGTGATTTGTGAAGTTCCTTGGTACTATTGACGTTTGGCTAAATAATTCTTTGCCGTGGGTTGTCTTATGCATTGGAAGATGTTCAGCAGCACCCCTGGCCTCTACCCACTAGAAGCCAATAGCGGGAGATAGCCAACATACTCAAAATATACAAATCAATAAAGTGACTGGTGAAAATGAAAATTGTGTCTTATTTTACAGAAAAAATGTAATGGACTATTTGGCTGTTACTCAGTCCAATGTGTTGAATAACAGTGGTGAGATTGGGCTCCTTGTCTCGTTCTGGGTCTTAGAGGAAAAACTTTCAGTTGTTCACCATTGAGTGTGTTTTTAGGCGAGGGTTTGTCATATATGGCCTTTATTATGCTGAGGTACTTTCCTTCTGTACCTATTTTATTGAGTGTTTTAGTCATAAATGGTTGTTGTATCTTGTCAAATGCTTTTTCTGTATCTATTGATATGATCATAATGTGATTTCTATCCTTTATTTTGTTAATATGGCATACCACATTGATTGATTTGTGTAATTTTAAACCATGCCTGTATTCCTGGGATGATTCCACTTGATTGTGATGCATTACCTTTTCAATTTTATTTGCCTTTTTTTGTTTAGGATTTTTGCATCTGTATTCAAGAGATATTGGTCTATAATTTTCCTTTTTTTTTTTTTTAATATTTTATTTATTTATGGTTGCTTCTCACATGGCCCTCACTGGGGACCCGGCCCGCAACCCAGGCATATGCCCTTACGGGGAATCGAACCAGGACCCTCTGGTTCCCAGCCCGCGCTCAATCCACTGAGCTATGCCAGCCAGGGCTATAATTTTCCTTTTTTCGTGTTGTCCTTACTAGGTTTTGATATCAGTAATGTTGGCCTCATCAAATGAGTTTGGAAGTATTGCCTCTTCTTTAATTTTTTGGAAGAGTTTGAGAAGGATGGGTGTTAAAACTTCTTTTAGTATTTGGTAGAATTCAGTAGTGAAGTCATTTGGTCATGGACATTTACTTTTTAGGAGGTTTTGAATGGCTGTTTCAATTTCCTTACTGTTGATTGGTCAGTCTATAGATTTTCCAGTTCTTCATGATTCAGTCTAGGAAGCTTATATGTATATTTCTAAGAAGTTGTCTATTTCTTCTAGGTGTATAATCTTTCATAGTGTTATGTATAGTCTTTTGTTTGTGCTGTTCATTGTAACTTCTCTTTCATTTCTGATTTTGTTTGAGTCTTTTCTGTTTTTTCCTTAGTGAGTCTAGCCAGGGATTTGTCAGTTTTATTAATCTTTTCAAAGAATCAGCTCTTTGTTGGATTGTTTTATTCTCTTTGGTTCTTTATTTCATTTATTTCTGCTCTAAATTTTATTATTTTCTTCCTTCTGCTGAGTTTGGGCTTTGTTTCTTCTTATTCTAGTTATTTAAGGTGAAATATTAGGTTAATTATTTGTGACTTTTGTTTCTTATAGTAGGCCTGTAATGCTACAGTCTTCCCCAGAGTTTAATATGTCTGTTGTGACTCTCACTTGTTTCTGTGTATCTTTTGATCTCCTTTATTTCTTCTTTGATCTAGTAATGGTAGCATGTTTAATTTCCACATTTATGATTTTTCCAGCTTTCTTTTTTGGTGTTGATTTCCAGTTTTCAAACATTCTGGTCAGAGAATATGCTTGGTATGATTTCAGTATTCTTAAATTTGTTGAGGCTACTGTGCCCCAACATATGATCTATCGTTGCGTGTTCAGTGTCACTGGAGAAGAATGTATATACTGATGCTTTGGAATAAAAATCTCTATAAATATCTATTATGTCTATTTGGTTTAATGTGTCATTAAGGCAGATGTTTCCTTATTGATATTCTGCTCGGGTGATCTGTCCATAACTGTCAATGGGATATTTAGGGCCTCTATTATAATTATATTTTTGTCAGTTTCTCCCTTTAGTTCTGCTAGTAGTTACTTTTTATATTTTGGTGCTCCCAGGTTGGGTACATGTATGTTAATAAGTTTTATTTGTTCTTAATGTATTATCCATTTATCATTCAAAATGTCCATCTTTGTCTCTTTTTACATTTTTTTATCCTGAAATCAATTTTTGTCAGATATAAATATGGCTACACCAGCTTTTCTCTAGATGCTATTTGCTGGAGTATCATTTTCCACCCCTTCACTTTGAGTTCTTTGTTTGTCTTCTGAAGGCAGCATATAATTAAGGTTTTGGTTTTTAACCCATCAGGCTACTTGGTGCATTTTAATTGATGAGTTCAGTCCATTTATATTTAGGGTGATTATTGATATATGAGGATTTCCTATTGTCATTTTATCTTTTGTTTTTTGGGAGCTGTGTATCTCCATTGTTCCTTTTCCCTAGTGTGTCTTTTATTTTAGTTTGGTAGTAGTCTTTGTTGTTTTGTTTGTACTTTAGATTTCACGTACAAGTAGTATCGTATGGTATTTGTCTTTCTTTGTTTCAGTTATTTCACTTGACATAATTCCCTGAAGGTCCATCCATGTTGTCACAAATGGCAAGTTACCCTTTTTTAAAAATGTCTGAATAATATACATATTATACATATACATATTACATATTTATACATATTACGTTTATACATATTACATTTCCTTTATTCATTTATCTATCAGTGAATACTTAGGTTGTTTCCATATCTATTTTTTTTTTAAAGATTTTATTTATTTATTTTTAGAGAGAAGAGAAGGGAGGGAGAAAGAGAGGGAGAAAGAGCAATGTATGGTTGCCTTTCACATGGTCCTCACTGGGGACCTGGCCTGCAACCCAGGCATGTGCCCCGACTGGGAATCGAACTGGGACCCCTTGGTTCCCAGCCCACGCTCAATCCACTGAGCTACACCAGCCGGGCTGTTTCCATATCTTGGCTATTATAAATAATACTGCAGGGAACATAGGAGTGTGTATATCTTTTTGAGTTAGTGTTTTTGTTTTCTTTGCTCAAATACCCAGAAATGGAATTGTTTGGTCAGATGGTAGTTGTATTTTGAATTTTTTGAGGAATCTTCATGATGTTTTCCATAGCGATTGTACCAGTTTTCATTCCCACTAACAAGGGTTCATTTTTCAGTACATCCTCACCCACACTTATTTCTTTTGTTTTTCGTATTAGCCATTGTAACAGGCGTGTGCTTATATCTCATTGTAGCTTTGATTTGCATTTCCCTCTTGATTAATGTTAAGCATCATTTTATGTGCCTATTGGTTATCTGTATGTCTTCTTTGGAAAAATGGCTGTTCAGATCTTCTTTTTAAGTTGAAATTTTTTTAATTTTTAATTTTTTTTTTGCTGTTTGTGAGTTCTTTATATATTTTGGATATTAACCCATAATCAGATATATGATTTGCAAATATTCCAGTTCTTAATTTTATTCTATGTATTTTTAGGCTCTTATTTTAGGCATGTACATGTTTATAATTGTTACTTTCCTATTAAGTGAAACCTTTTATTATAAGGTAATGACATATTATCTGTTGCTTTCTAGCATGAAGTCTTTTTTGCCTGATAGTGATATAATTAGATCAGCTCTTTTGGTTGATATTGATTAGCTTATCTTTTTTCTTCTCTTTCCTTCCTGTGTTCTTATATTTAAGTTGTATCTGCTATAAAGGTATATAGCTGGATTTTGTTTTTTATACAGTCTGACAACCTGTCTTTCCACAGGATAATTTAGTTCTTTTAAACTGATAATCATGATTGGTAATATCTCAATTTTCGAAACTATTCTATTTTATGCTTTCTATTTGCTCTTTTATGCTGATGTTGGTATTTTTGTTTTATTTTTATTTCAGACATTTTTCTGGATTTATCATTTTTTTGTCGTTTCATTTTCTTCTGCCTCACTAGTTTGGATTTTATACACTATTTCTTTGTTTATAGTTTTCCCCCACAAAATGTTAACAGCTTATTTACTTGAATCCTAAAACTAATTAGTGTATTAGCCATGTTCTTTCATAGTAGGAAGGCATACAGCTTCATTTTTTTTTCATTTTTCCCAATGTTTACACTTTTGTTGTTAGATATTTTAGTTCTTTGTTTTTTCTTAAACTCCCTAAGACATTATTTTATATAGTCATGTTTACTTAGGTTTATTCACATAATTGTCATCTTATTCGCTCAATATTCCTTCTTGAAATGCAGATCTTCCATTTGGGGGTTTAAGTTGTACTTGAAAAACATACTTAAAACTTCTGTTAGGATTTGTTAGCAAATTCAGTATTTGCTTTCTGTGACTTAAATGTTACCTTTTATTTAATGCCTGTTTATTGAAAGATTTTCCTTTTTCTTTGTGTGTTGTTGTTTTTACAAGGATGTATTTGGGAATGGGTTTATTATTATTTTTAATCCAGCTTGAGAATCATTGGGCTTCTTGTATGCATTAGAGTTTTTCATCAGTTCTGGAAAATTTTAACCAAAATTTTCCAGAACTGATTTTTTTTTTTACCAGATCCTTTCCTACAGTTTCTTTTCATCTCCTTCTGAAATTCCTGTTAGATATAATATCACTTTTGTCTTCTATGTGTAGGAATTGCTCCTCCCTCCCATTTTATTGCTTCTTTGGGCCTCATTGTTGCCAATTTTTAAATTTTTGTCTTTCAATATACATTTCTGCCTTCACTTTAAATATTTAATCTGCTGTACCTTAAGTTTTAATAATTATGGTTTTAGTGCTGGAATTTCTATTTGGCTCATTTTAAAATCTGCTTGGTCATTTAAAAAATATTCCCTTGATTTTTAAAAATATGTTGAGCCTTTTTTATTTATTGAATCATTTTAAATTTATAATAACATACCTTAAAATTATTTTCAGTTTTGTGGGTCTGATTCTGCTAAGTTGGTCTTGTCCTTTGTTTCTTCACTTGTAAAATGGTAATACTACTACTACTACTAATACCAGCTAAATCATGTTATTGTTTATGAGTTGAGACAGTGAATATTTTGAATAACATGTGGCACATATAAGTGCTCAGTAACATGTAACCACTTATAATAATTAAAAATAATGAAATATATTGTGTGATCAAGACAGGTACAGTAGCTCTAAATTTTATTGAGGAATATCAGAGATAAACTTGAGTAAATAAATATACCATAGATAGATAGAAACAAGATTAATAGTGTTGTATGGTTATGTTAATTCATATGTTTATAGATTTTTCAATAAAAATTTCAACTAAATTTAGTTTTCAATTTTTGCAAAATTATTGTAAAGTTAATATGAAAGAAGGTGTATTTTTTGGTTTTGTTTGTTTTTAACCTGTTATTATGAATTTGTCCCAGGGCTACTTAGGTGCTAAAAATAAAATATAATTTTCTGAAGTTTGTTTATTCCATTCTCTACACCTACTTAACAGGTATCCTAAAAGAATGCCCTCTGGGCAAAGGAAAGAAAGGGCATCCTTGAAGAACTTACTGCCATAAACATGATCTCACAACTCCAAATATCTATCTTTCACTTGCCTATTTAGTGGACAGCAAGAGTACTTTCAGTTTCAAAGTGGAAGTGGTCCTTTTGAAGCTTCTCTTGGGGGATTTTTATCCTTTCATTTGGGTGTGATCTGACTTATGTTAATAGGAGCCTTGACTGTTGGTCTTACTTTAGTAGTACGGATAATTTTTTCTTCGGGGCTTTAAGTAGACGTAACATCTTTACCTAATGTCTTTTTTATCATCTCAGGCAGTGAACTTACGTTCACATGAATATTTGTTGAGCATTTAGTAGGTATCGCTTGTTGAGGTGTTGGGGGATAAAATAAGCAGTGAACCAAGCAGAGCAAGTCCCTGCTTACTTCAGTAATAATTGTAGGTAATAACATTTTATTACATGAACACTTTTAGTTCAAATGTGTTTTTGAGTCATTCAGTCCTCTGAAAAAGCTATGTGATAAGTAGGATTAATATCCCTACTTCACATGAATGGTTTATGTTCTTGCTCAAGATTGAGGTAAGGACTTGGAAAGGGTCCTAGGAACACACCACTTATAAAAGGGTGAGTCTAAGGTAGAGTAATGCAGATAGCTTTCTGCGTTTAATAGCACACTCCAGCAGTCCATATTCTTGTGGTTTTGCCAGTGCCTCTTGACTACAAAATATAAAATTTGCTGGGAAGGGTGGTGAATGGTGCTATGCTGAGCTAAGGATTGTCCTTAAACACTCTCATGCGCTCTCCGCATTAGACGTGAACACATACTGTGTATCTGTCACATACAGAAGCGTTTTTCCAGTGCCACAAAAGATCATTGTGATAGAGGTTTATGGGGATATAGTTACATGTTTAGTTTCTCTTATTATTTTGCTTCATTTATAAGATTAAATATAAAAGGATTTATCTAATGTGATTTACGTTGTTTAGTTATTTGTCAAAATAAATTTGATTGGATTTGTTAGACCCCTTGGGTCTATTAGAACCTAGAGCATTAAATGATTACCCTGTAGAGTCAGCACAGCACTGCTCAGTAGCATGTGTTATCTCTGGTGATTAATTACTGGTGGGGGGTGACATGCAGCAGATGCCTGACTCTTCCTTTCTGGTCTCTTAGCAACAGCTCGAAGAAGAAGCAGCTAAACCTCCTGAGCCTGAGAAGCCTGTGTCTCCTCCTCCTGTGGAACAGAAACACCGCAGTATTGTCCAGATCATTTATGATGAGAATCGGGTAAGCTCGTGCCATTCCTGATGGCACAAGCCTTTAAAATTCTTTGACTGTGCCTTTTCTAAGGTGTCAGTGTGTTCTCTAGTGATGTTAATTGAATTAAAACCTGGTTTCTGTTTTAATTTTTAATGTTCATAGATTTTGATTGATGAAGCTTGGTGTTTTTTTCCCTTAAGATTGAAGAAAAGCTGACAGTTGTGTCTTAAATTATTTAATATTTTATATATATACTATACTATTTAAATATTTAATGAGTATAGTTTTATTAGCAGTCTCATATAAATGCTAGCAAGTTTGCACCAAATAATACAAAACAATTTTTCTATAGTTTTTCATTTTATAAGGGACATTTAATGCCAAATACTGATACTATTCTAATAGAGATGAGTCCTTGGATATGAAAATGACTTACACTATCATCTCCAGAATTAATAGCTGGACTGTGGTTTGAATCTTAGCTATTGAGTGTGAGGCCATTGACCTTTGGGTAGACTTTGCTTTTTTAGGTATATTAAAGTAAATTTTTTAAAGATTTTATTTATTTATAGAGAGAGGGGAAGAGAAGGAGAAAGAGAAGGAGAGAAAATGTGTGGTTGCCTCTCACGCACTCTGTACTGGCTTGCAACCCAGGCATGTGCCCTGACTGGGAATCGAACCAGCGACCCTTTGGTTCGCAGGCTGGCACTCAGTCCACTGAACTAACCAGCCAGGGCTTAAAATCAGTTTTATATTCATAATTAAAAGTGCCTATAGGTTTAGGAAAGCCAGGCCTCAATTCTATGAATAATTTTGTTATGTCAAAGTTAGTTTTTGGCCGGAATCTAGCCCAGGAACTAGCAGTTAAAAGGAAATTTATTTCATCCTAATTTAAACAAAACTTTACACAGAGCTGTTTAAACAGTGGGCTTCCAGAAGTCCTCAGGCCAAAAATGAATAACATGCTTTTAAGTACTATGGGAGAGAATAGGCTAATTAGCTAAAGTTGGTCATAGTTAGAAGTTGGTATTGTTGTTTCAATTTGCTTCTTTGTAGTCACTGGAGCAGTACATCTTACAGGCAACCTATAACTTTGTATATAGCCCGGATCCTAAAAGAACTTGGCCTTAAGAAAAGCAGCTGCGAGTTAGTCATTAAATAAACATTTATAGGAATGATCTTGGACTCACGTGCATATATCTGTCTACATGAATAACTGAAGGTTGTCAGATATGTAATACTTGAGGTAATTGGAAGTGTCATGGCAGGTAGTATGGGCAATTAATATTATTTTCTTGGCTGAGCTCAAAATTGTCCAGTTCATTGAATGGTCAGAGTCATGTACATCAAGATCTATCCAGTGAGGGTGAAGGGCAGTAGGACTACCTCCTGGCGTCCTAGAGGAGCAGTGTTCTGTGGTCATTCAGGCATGTGGCCCAGGGTTGACAGATACTCCCTTATTTAAGAGAAGCCAGGAACATGGAGTTCTATGTGAAATTACCTGCTTTAAAAAAATACTCTAGCCCTGGCTGGTGTGGCCCAGTGGATTGAGTTCTGGCCTGGAAATCGAAAGGTCACCAGTTTGATTCCCACTCAGGGCACATGCCTGGGTTGCGGGCCAGGTCCTCAGTTGGGGATATGTGAGAGGCAGCCGATTGATGTATCTCTCACACATCAGTGTTTCTCTCCTTCTCTTTCTCCCTCCCTTCCCCTCTCTCTATAAACAAACAAACAAACAGACAAACAATCTTTAAAAAGAAACCTCTGTAGTGGGCTAATGAGCTTAATGGTGTCTTGGTGACTTCAGAGATAAAGTAAATAGGGATTAGAGGTGATAACAATGGAAAAGAATCTTTTAAAATAAAATGTCGAATTCTTTTTTAGTATGAGTTAATTTTCAAGTAAGTTGAATTCAGTGATATTTATTAATTAATTGATTTTTCTTAATTAGCCTTGTCTCACAAGCCTAATAAACAGTTCCAACATTAGTGAATTCTGTGGTTGTCTGACTAGAATGTGAGGACTGAAAACTATTGAGCAAGATATGATAGAGAATTTAATTTGTGTCTAATTTTTGTATGTTTTCATTAGTATAGTAAATGTTTCTTCATGCCTGTGAACAAAACTGAAAACTTGCAGATTCTCTTTTCCATTTTAGAATTTACATATTCAGTTTGTCATGCAGTCTGTAAAGAATAGAAGAGCAACCAAATTTGTAATCTGTGTTGGTATTAGAATTCTGATGCAGATTATTTTGAACTCCCAGTGCAGTAGGAGTCATCTTTTTAAAAACACCCTGTTTCTGTCTGCCCTGCTACCAGCCACCTGCTGCGGTCGCAGCAGAGGCTCCTGGGGGGCGATGGGAGCGAGGCCAGAGCAGAGGCTCTCTCACTGCTCACTCTTCACCGTGCGCCTTTTTTACGGTCTCCACTGCTTCTGGAGCTTTCCGAAACGAACAGCTTTATCTGTTATGACACCACATGTCCCACCATCTACCTCTTGTTCCTTGTTTGGCAGTAGTCTGCACTGGTTGGGAATTAAGCCGGTTGTGGCTTAAGAGATAGGGGACATTATCTTGTGTAAGGCATCTTTCTTTGATTTAGAAAGTTAGTGGGAGGAAGAAAAATCCCCAAAAGTGCCTTAATTTTAAAATTGGCTTCCTGAGAGAAAAATTAATTGCTTTACATCATATTTAAACTTCAGACTAAGATTTATTTAGTCTCTAAACAGACTCCTCTCCTGGATTATTTATAATAGTTGAATTTGCTATTCCCTTCCCAGTTTTGGATTCCAAAAATACTTATAAATGCTCTAATTTCAGAATTATAATACATATAGAAGATGGGGGATGTTCAAAACCACCTTGTTTATATTTTGATTGAATGATTTGCAAGTTAATGTGATGCCAGAAGAAACAAAGGGGTTGACAGTAGAGTGTCAACACCCGCTAGTCCCCTAGGCCAGTGTCCCAGGAATGACCTGTTTCGCTCTCTTTGCCACAGTGGATTTATCTGGTCACTGAAGAGCACCAGTCCTACCTCCTGAATATAGGCTTCTTTTTTCTCTCTTCCTTTTTTTGGCAGTAACTTAATTGAGCCCTCATCTCTCACATAAATACTGAGTTTCCTTCCTTCGGTCTTTTTTCTTTCTAACCCATCCTTTGTATATGAGTCCTATGATGTGATTCTCCAAATAAAACCTTTTGATGATATCCCACTTTCTGCAGAATAGCCCTTGGCCTGATAACTCCTTTCCTAGTGATATCCTGCCAGAACAGGTTTTGGAGGTTCCTTGAAGTTGTTAGTATCTTTACCCCATGATGTTGCCCTGCCTTTGGGTGTTCTATGTCTTGTCTTTTTTGTCTGTTGTTTATCAATTGCACTTGTACTTCAAGACCCAGTTCAAGTGTCATTTTCTCTATGAAGCCTTTCAAGACCACTGCCCTTCCTACCTACTTGAGGAAGGGCAGTCTTATTCATTGTTTTCTTAGGGTCTAGCAGCTGTCTAGATTTTAATGTGGAATTGTGAGGGTTTTAAATTATTTCTTTTCTTGCTAAACCATTGATAGGTTAAGCTCCTCTTAGCAATTAAGCCAACATGAAGTCAAATATTTAATGAAATATTGCAAAACTTAAATCTTGGGGTCTTCAGACCATCTGAGATATCAGCCTTTAAAATTACCTTGGAAAGGTAAGTGCATTTACAGAGTAGGATGCTAGGAAATACTTGCCACGAGGCAGTTTTGCTCCTTTGTCCCTCAGTATTATTTATGTACAGTTCCACTTAGCTTGCCTGTTCTTGGTGTAGACTCTAATGTAGAGCACCTTGAGAAAGAAAATTTTAAAAACTGGCCTAGAAAGAATAATTTACAGGTGTTTGATATTTCCAAATAACATCTGTTATGATATTTGTGTGTTATTTAATATATGCCTAAAGCTAATAAATTTGAATTTTATTATAATTACATTTTGGCTTCTTGACATTAATATTTACCTCAGAACAGCTGTTCTCAACCAGAGAATGTTTTGATAGTCATAACTTGGCAGAGCGGTGGAGGCTACTGGTATATAGTGGGTAGAGCGCAGGGTGCTGCCAAATATTCTACAAGGCGTAGGGTATCCCCCACAACAAAGAAATGTCTGGCTCAAAATGTTAATAGTACCAAGGTTAACAAATTCTGCCTTAAAATTATCTGTAGAAATAGAAATAGAATTTGCTATGCAAATATAATAGGTATATTTATAGTTGAGTATTTGACAATTTTGATATGTTTATTTCTCATCTTAATAATACCTTTTAGGTTTCCTTAGTTTTTAAATTTTTTTTATTGTTGTTCGAATACAGTTGTCTCCATTTTTCCATCACCAATTTCCCTCACCCTACCCACCCCTACCTCTCACCCTCAATCCTACCCCGCTTTGGCTTTGCCCATGGGTCCTTCATACATGTTCCTTGGGGTTTCTTGGAATTTGGAAAGTGCATTACACTATTTTATGCTTCCTAAGCTGTTTAAACATATTTTTTCTTACATAATATATACTAAATAAATATTTGACTCATTGATTGTGATTGATAAAGATGATGAAAAGGGGAATATTTATTTTAAGGGAATGTCTTCCTTTACACTCGGGAAATATTAACTGATAATCCATTTCCATTTGTATTTCCCATCAGAAGCCCTGGAGAGCTCCCCCAGCCAAATGCAGTGAGGTGGGGTCTGTAGCAGGCCATGAGCCCTGGTTACTAATGAGACTCTGTCGGGAGCAAGAGATTTGAGAACCACCGAGACATTTGCTAGTTATATAATTCTAGTTTAGATATTCTCAGTATTGAATTTTGTTATATTTCATTTGCCTTTTAAAGGATGATTTCTGTTAGAGAGCACTTATTTTACTTTTGAAAATAGCATGTAAAATATATACATACATAATTCATCATCTACTACTAAGCACTTGAGTAATTCAGACTATTTGTTTCCTCTCTTATTTGGATTTTCTTGTAACTAGAAAGTAACCTTATTATAAGTTGTTCTTCAAAGAGATCAGTTTGGCTTAGTACCACAGTAAAGATTGGCAACTTTATGGTGTTATATGTATTTAAATTTCATTAAAAACATTATGGGTTGAAGTATTTAGAATGTTTGAGGAATTCATTTCTAATTGTGGATCTCTGTTCCCTCTTCTTAGATTTAATATATGTTTGCTTTTAAGAATTTACCAATACTTTATGTAGTGCTTTCAGTACAGATATTAAGCTTTGACTGAATTTTGAGGAAACTGTGAAAATAGAAATAGTGTTTTAGCCTATCATGAAAGAAGAATGTTTGGAAGCAAGGATAAGTTTAAATATAGACTGGTCTTTAGATAAATATTATTAAATTGGTAGTGATTTTGCACTTAGATAATACAATTTTTAATTATACAATATAATAATGTCTTTGTAGAAAAAAGCAGAAGAAGCTCATAAAATATTTGAAGGTCTTGGCCCAAAAGTTGAACTGGTAAGTAAGAAATTTCTTTTTTGTTGTTGTTGTTTCTAGTGCTTTATTTTTAGTGGTTTTTCTTGGGGTAAGATGGAATATAATCTATTTATTTTGGGGCAAGAGGAATGTAGCCAGGCAGTAAGTTTGTGATAAAGTTTAAAATAATGGTGCATGAACTTGGTTACCTTTGAAGAAGCATTATCCTGAGCAGCCCATACTCACTCCAGATAGGAGGAGGAGGAAGTAAGAACCGAACTAGAAAGCTCTTTGAATGATACTGTTAGGATGATGATGGTGCTTAACCTTTCTTTGCATTTAAAATTAAAAATCTGTGAATGAATGTATTCATTATGGAATGCAATGAATTGATAAACTTTCTTACAGGAGTGGCATTCTGTGTTTAGGGAGAGTTATTCAGGGAACCCAAAAGTCTGGATATTTTGATAGGGCATATATTGTATAGACCCATTAATACTTTATCTAGGTTTACAGTAAAATATAAATTATTTTTGTCTCTTTATAGGCATATGTACAACATTTTATATGTAAATATTTGATTTCTTTTGTAGCCACTTTATAACCAGCCATCGGATACCAAGGTGTACCATGAGAACATCAAGACGTAAGTATTTGTCGTCTCTGGAGTTCTTCAGTTAAAACCATGTATTCTATAAAGCGGTTGTGTTTTTTTTTTTTGTTTGTTTGTTTATTATTTTCTGACATATTACTATAATATAGTGTTAGTATGTTTTAGATTTGTGTAATTTGCTGTCATTTTACTATATGTTATCTTCCTCTGGCTTTTTGGGGGTTGGGGTAACAGCTTTGAGTTTCCGAGGCCAAAAATGAAATAAATTATTGCATAAAACTAGCTGGTTTTATAATCTGCTAGTAAAAAAAAAAGGTGGATACTTAACATTGAAATGGCTTACCTTGAGGCTTGAATTTTTTGCCTCCTGTTTTGTCTTTTTTTCAGTGGAGTACCTGCAAGGCGCATGATGAAGTAAGATAATGAAGCTTTTTCATTTAAGACTAGTGATGACACCGTCCCCCACCAAGCCACATCTGCCATTGCAAAGTAGAAGTGCCACGGATCATTTTATCATTATTCAAAATCCTATTCTAGGGAAATCCCTTCCATGACTCTTGCTATTGACGGTATTTGTAGATCCTTCTGCCATTTAATGTCCTGGTGCCTTGGAAGCGCTCAGTCACCTCGCCTGGGTGAGGAGACTGCTCCAGAGTGCAGTTTGCGTAGCCTTGCTCGTCCTAGAGACCAGGCCTTTATGGATGTGGATTTTGGAATAAGTAAAAAAGAAATAAGTAAAAAAGAAAACCTGATTTCTTGATCTGATTGAAGTAAGAGAGGAGGCTAGATAGGTATCTTTAAAAAAAATTTATTAGACTTTAAGAGAATTTTAGGTGAATTATTCTTAGTTTGTAACAAAAATGTGGTATTTCTACTTTATATGTTTTATTAAGTATAACCAGAAATTATAATTATTTACTAGTACAGTTACTAATGAACACATTGCTATATATACATATATCTATATCTTTTTTCCTTTTTAAAAAATTTCTTACTGACAGTATGTGCAATAGTTAACTACTTTGCAGAACTGGTGGCAGATAAAATTTGCATGGTAGTATGCATGAAAAAAATTGAATAATTTTAACTTTTGTTAAGAAAGTAGTTCATAATAAAAGTTGTATACTTAGAATTTTTCTGTGAGATGCTACTCTGGTCTTGGCAGCCCTTAGGTTAGGCAGAACTCCTATAAAATATATCTTGTTTTGGAATTGTTTAGCTGTTTTAATATTTTTTAAAAGAATAGTGGATAAAATATAGTTGGCTACTTTTAATGATTTTTTTGTTCCCTGCAAAGCTTCAGTTATGTTTGTGTTCTGTCTTTTTTCCACCAATATTAGCTGGAGAGCAGCTGTGTCTGACTTATTTCATGTTATCTATAATGCTTAACACATTGTCCTGAGCTGGGTTACTGACTGGCTGACTTCTTCATTTAAATTCTTAGGAAATATTTTAAATTATATTTATTGATTGTCATTTGCTTTTTTGAGTAGCACATAATTACAATTAGAGCAAACTGAATATGTGGTAATGCTTCTACTATATGTGTGAAATTCTTTGTGAACTATCATTTATTCAGCTGCATGCACCCATTACGAATCATTCAGTAGCTATTCTTTCATCACCACCATTTGCTTTGTATGAAATAGCAAATGCACCTTTTAATAATTCTTTTCATCTCTTGGCTACTTTCCCATATGCCAGCTCCTGACTGCCCATGCTTATTTGAGTGGAGCCAGTGTCACTGTTAGTCCTGAGTGGCAGATAATCCAAAAAATTACTCTCCTTGCCTTGGCCTTGTATTTATATTTGAATAATCAGCTTGAAACCCTTTCTGGAAGTAGGTGGGGTATAAATATTTATATTTGAACCTGCATGTTACTGTTTTTGAAGGTCACAATGCTTCAGATTTAAGAAGTGAAACTTACATTAAGATATAAGAGACGTTTTCCTATCTTGTCACTTAGCCCTCCATTATTTCTTAGAGTGGGTAGTTATTTCTATGACTGAAGAAAATCTGTTTAAAGCAGAAGTCACCTCTCTGTGTTGTATACATTCTCACAGAAGGGAAGTCAGCGCTAGTCCTGAGATCAGGAGGTAACTTAAAAGCATTTCCTTCTCTCCTGCCTCTCCTGCCCCCCCCCCTCCAGAGTGTATGAAGATGTTCATATCACCAGGGTTCATAAGAAGAGCTGTGCAATTATAACTCGAAAATAATATTTACCTTATAATTGGATATAATGATTGAAAATGAACTATTTATATAAAGTCTTGTAGAATGGGAGGAATTTTAGTCAGTTCTAATTATTGTAAAAGTCTTATTTTGCAGGGTGAAAAAAATTAAAATTAATTTTGATTACATTATATGTTAAGTGATTTTTGCTTGTTTTTCAGTGTCTGTGAAAGATGAAAGTCAATGCATTATTAAGTTGTACTTTTTTTCTTAATGTCATACAACCGTATTTTTCTCTTCTAGAAACCAGGTGATGAGGAAAAAACTCATTTTATTTTTTAAAAGAAGAAATCATGCAAGAAAACAAAGGGTGAGGCCCTATCCTTGTTAACTGAAATTTGTACAGCTTTTCCATTCATGCTCATGTAGGCATTCACCTTTCCATTATTAATGAGAATGGTTCTTAATTGTATTTGAGCGAAGATTCTGATTTAGAAAATAAAAATGATGTGATTTAAATATAAATCTAATTTTGGCAACATTTTGATATCATAATTCACATTTAATATCAAATTAAATTTTTAATCATTATCAAATTAATTTCCTTGGTTGTCTGTGCAAAATTTTCATCTGGCCAAAATAAAGAAAATGGTGAGTAATTAAGAAATGTGATAGAGAAATAGGATGATCTACATTCTCTTAACCCTCAAACAAATGTGGGTAAGTTACGATCATGCTGATCAGATACTGCTTTTCTCTCATTAGAAACTGGGTCAGCTAAAGTTCAGCTTTTTCAAATTCAGATAGTTTGTTTTTCATATTTATTATATGACTTGAAGTCCAAAAGTTTTGTGGGTATAGTCTTCATGGAAATTAAGTTACAGAAAATATGCCACTATTCTTATTTTCATAACATGTTTGTACTGATTTTAGAAAAACTTTTGATTCATTTAAATTCAGTTGTTTAGTAAATAAGCGATGTTCTTTAATTCACATTGTAAGTGAACTTTGTACCTTATATTTAATGACTTGACAGTTAATGAATTGTAGTGATTAAGAGTCAGCAGCTTTTATTTGGTGCATAACTTCTGGTGTTGTAATTGGCCAATCTAGTCTTTCAGTCTTGAATTTTTTTGTGTGTGCACCAAGAACATACAAATCTTAAATAAGAAATTAGCTGAAGTATTTTTTCCTATCCAGTAATTTTGTTATAATTATGGTAGTTGCAAAATTTGCTATCTGGTGATGTAAACACAGAAGCACAGATTCTGTTTTTGTACTTCATAGAGTAATAAAGTTTATGTGTTCACTCCCTTGCTTAATATTCATTGGCTGTTTTTTCTGTCCCACCTATCATTCTATAAAGGTGAGCAAGATAACCATATGGTTTTAGCCCATATGTAACGGGGGATAGATAATTCAGCAGGCAGTGAAGAGCATTGTGATCAAACTGTAGTAAAGGACATTCCGATGACTGTGAGCATAGAAGAGGGACAGGTAATGCAGCTATGAATCATGAAGGGAAGTTTCCCAGGAAAACTAGTGTTCTAGAAACTTGAACAAGCAGAGGAAGCAGCCTAAATGAAGATGTGGGAAATAGAGTGTGGCAGGTTCAGAGATAGCTGGGGCTTAGACTGAGCTGGGAGTGTGGTGAGAAATGAGGCTGCTGGAAGAAGCCGGGGCCAAGTCCTGTATAACCCTGGAGGTCTCCTAGGAGATTTTGGATTACATCTTGAGGGTATCTCTTAAGTGTTTGAATTGAGGATGTGAAATGTTAGGTTTGCATTTTAAGAATTTGCATCTGGCTACAGTATTAAGAATGTCCCAGGTGGGTAGTAGAAATACTTGGGAGGGGGACCACTTTGTAGAGTATATGATTGTCTTAACGACTGTGCTGTACACTGGAAAGTAATACAAAATAGTATTGAATGTCAACTGTAATTGAAAAACAAAATAAAAGAGTGCATGGGAGACATTGGGAGGCTCTTTAATCTACATGAGGATTGATGTTAGCCCGTACTGAGGAGGTAGCGGTAAAGATGGAGCAGAGAGGAAGGATAAAAAAGACATACTGGAGTGGAAAAGAAGGGCTAGGAAGTTGTGGGGGTGGCATGGAGTGTGAGGAAGATAATCTTCTCTAACGCCACTTTAGAGGTGACCAGTGTTAACAGTACTTCACGAGTCCTTGCACTTTTTTTATCCGTGTGTCGTCAGACATGTACACAGTTCTGTGTGGGAGTGTTCTTCTTTCTTTTCTTTTGTATTATGAGATCATGCATTACTCATTTTTCTTAAAATGTCCTTGATTTCATGTCATTTGCTGAATTTTTATCATAAAGTATAACCAATTTCTGTCTTTTTCAGACTGTCAAAATGTTTATTATATAGCATTATTTATAATAACAAAAATATGCAAGTAACCAAAACCTCCATCAACAGAGGAACGATTAGAGTGTGTTCTGATACATTGGAAGGATAACAACAAACTGTTAATATAGTTGCCTTTGGGTGATTGGGATTATGAACTATATATGTTTTTTAAAAAATACTTTTGACAATGAAGACATTGTTATCAGGAAAATAATGAAAGTAGTTGATCTGCTACTATTAGTAGCTCATCAGTTCATCGATTAACTTGTATAGTCTTCATGTTAACTAAAGAAATTCCACCAAAATATGTTCTATATGTCGGACCGTTTATCAGCAACGAAGCTCCCTTTCTCTTTCCTCTTTCAGATCAAGGACAGCTTTTTGTTCACAATTGAGTTATAGGTCAAACGTAGTTTTAACTTAGCCTTAAGAAGTAGCATATACTTTAAAGTATTGGGTTTGTCAGAATCGCAGTTTTGTTTATTAATTTGCTACGGGTATTTAATAGGAACAAAAAATCTGCCAGCGTTATGATCAGCTCATGGAGGCATGGGAGAAAAAAGTGGACAGAATAGAAAATAATCCTCGGAGGAAAGCTAAAGAAAGCAAAACAAGGGAGTACTATGAAAAGCAGTTTCCAGAAATTCGAAAACAAAGAGAACAGCAAGAAAGATTTCAACGGTAAGTAGTTTGGTATTTAATGGCTGTGCTCTGTCTTTTGAATCACACTTTTGATCTTTTACAATATTTATTGTTACTTGACTGATCATTAAGAAGGTTTATAAAGAACTTTTGTTTTGAATGTGTGTTGGTGAATTTAATATTAACTTTTTATATTTAATCATGATTATCTAAATTTAAGTGAATATTAATTCCTCAGTTCTTAAAAATACTCATCTCTTTGAAAATGACAGTTAATAAGAATACACTTGAGTGTTTTGTAGTTTTTCATACCCACCAACAGAGTCAAACAGTATTAAATTGGTTGCTAATTATAAAATTCTTTGATATTGGTAAGATATTTTGTGATTTGTTTTTACTTTGAGAAAACAAGTATTTTGCAAAGGTAAAACTTCAGTGTTCGTCTCCCCCGTTTCATGTAAGAGTCATGTAAGCCCTTTAAACGTGATTAAGTTTTCATGCAGGATGATGGTTGTGGTTTTCCCCTATTTTAAAGAATGTTTGATGTATTTTTCTAAGCCTGCTGTTCTGTTCTCTGGAATGTAGGCAAAAGACTGTTAAATGGTAATGTCACCAATAATTGTGGTTTTCCAGAAGTTTCTCATGAAATACTCCTGCCATTTAAACTTGGACAATAACTTTTAAATCTTAATCTCAGTATTTAAATTATTAATTTTATAAATGAGTCAAGCAAATTATTTAAAAATAATTTAGGTTTCATCTCTGACTTCCAGTTGTGAAAAAAAATCTTATTCAGAAAAATAATTTATATAAAAGTAATTTAGTTTATATGTCTTCTTTTTAAAAGGCCTTTAAATATATTTATAATTTCTCATATTTAGAGTTGGGCAGAGGGGAGCTGGTCTTTCAGCCACTATTGCTAGAAGTGAGCATGAGATTTCTGAGATTATTGATGGGCTCTCTGAGCAGGAGGTAAGACAATTGATTTAATTTAATTCATTATTTAGGAATTTTAGCCTCACACCCCAGGAACGAAGGGTTTATTTGTATATAAGTGAGGGAAAATGTATGGGATTTGGATTGTTCCAAAGACTATGGCTAACCATTGGAGATTTTAAAGAAGGCAATGACATGATCATACAAATATGGCTTTGGCAGCAGGGTGGCTGTTATAAAAATAAGGACTTGAGTCAGGCAACACTGTGTAGGGATGCATAGGAAAAGACCGATAGGAAAGATTAATAGAAGGTACAATGGACAGGACAAGATTGGTGAGTTAAGTGTGGGGTGCAAAAGAAGAGAAATGGAAAGTGACTCCCCTGTTTCTAGGTTAGACGACAGAACTGGTAGTGCCATTTCATCAACGAGCAAAAGAGTATATATTTTGCAGATGTTTATGTATTCACTTGTTGAGATTGGATCTTCAAAAGGTGCTCTTTAGCCGGGTGAATCTGGGAGAGAGATAGGATATAGTATTAATAAATCGATGCTGAATAAGAATAAATATCAGTCCTGAACACTGAGTCTTTCTAGCTGATGTTCAAACTATCTCTTAAAGTTGCTCCGAAGCCATCGACCTATTGAGTTTTGCTAGTCTTGATTTTATAATATGGCTTTTTAAAGCCTCAACTTTAAATTCTGAAGGTCTTGCTTATTTGAACATGGTAGTTCCTTAATTAGTGATCAAAGACTGTTATCACGTTGCTTTATATTTTAAAATCTGCAGCCATAATTCCTGCAATGATGAATAAATCTGCATTAAATTTCTTAGCTTGCTTTTTGACCACTTCCATGTAAGCATCTAAGACTAGTATCAGTTAAGGTAATTTCAAACTAATGTCTGTCCCCAGTAGTACTTTGGTGTCCAGATTGATTGAGAATTCCTCATAACAGTATAGACTTTGTAAGGACTTATATTTACTTCTCTGACGAAAAATTTTAGGGGAAAATCCTAGCCTTGTATTGGAGTCAATTCTGTAATTTTGTTAAAAGATTTTTCGTGAAAGTTTGTGTTTATAAACTTAAATTAAACCTTGGAAAAATAAACTGTATAGATGTAAAAGAGTTTTAGTTGAATTTCTAAGGATAATAGTCTTAAATTTTTAATGGAAAGCTTGCTAATTATTTAATACTTAAGTGAGTTTAGTTGCTTTAAAGTCAATTATCTTAAGATTTTGTTGCCCGTTTGCTTAATTTTGTGTTTATTGTTCTCTCACATAAGGTTAAGATTTGTTCTGTAAAATGGTGTTAAGGCTTTTAAAAATGAAACTAAATATAATTAAAGTGTTTCAAAGGGTCATTACACTAATGAACTTGACATAACTCTGTGTCTTCTAATTCTGAAATTCCATTATCTGAAGTATCAGCTTTGTTTAAGGAATTGAAGTAGTGGATTATTTAAAAAATATATATACTCTCTGGCTATATATTCATTGAATGGATATTTATTAGATATATGAGTAATTACTGTATGTTAGATGTTATGGTATGCACCATTACTTCTATTGAATTACCTATGTGGGTTTTTCTTTTTCTTTAGTATATATTAAGACAGTTGGTCTATGGCCCTCTTCAAATTTTATTTTGTATAAACTGCATTTCTTTTTGTTGCAGAATAATGAGAAACAAATGCGGCAGCTCTCTGTGATCCCGCCTATGATGTTTGATGCAGAACAAAGACGGGTCAAGTTCATTAACATGAATGGGCTTATGGAGGACCCCATGAAGGTTTATAAAGATAGGCAGTTTATGAATGTTTGGACTGACCATGAGAAGGAGATCTTTAAGGACAAGTAATTTAAATTTTAAATTATTATCCAATAGAAGTTTACATAAGTTAGTGAAAAAATCTTGGCCCTGTTTTGGCATTTGAATGGATACTCTAGAACGTACAGAATATAACTGTGACGTGATCTTCCTGTAAGTTTACAGATGGAAATATAGGTAACAAATAAAAACTGGGGATATGAAGTCATGTTAAGAGTGTATCCAAACTTGGGTGGTGTCTGAGTCATCTGGAGATGCTTTTTAAAAAAGCACAGATTTCCCTGCTCTCCCGTAGACCAGTCCAACCAGTTCTGGTAGGTAGTTCCCAGGAATCTGGGCCCTTTAAAAGGCTCCAGTGACTTTACAGTTGTTCTTCAGGTTGGCAGCTAGGAATCACGTATTTCTATTCCCAAGGCTTTCTTTACCCCTCTTTTTGAGTTGTTAAAATGTTTGTTGTGTGTGTATATGCCTCCCCACCCTTCCAGGTTTATCCAGCATCCAAAAAACTTTGGACTAATTGCATCCTACTTGGAAAGGAAGGTAAGAAATGGTTTGCATTGAGAATGTTTATAAGTTTGTGATAATTGCTACTTTGAAATTTTATGCTCTAATGCCCAAAAGTGGTTAATGAAAACTGATCTTTGCAAAGGGCTTGCTACAGAAAAGATTTTCATATGACTGGTATAGTGATATTTGTTATTATTTTTTTATTAAGTATATTTTATTGATTATGCTATTACAGTTGTCCCATGTTTTCCCCTTTGCCCCCCTCTCACCTGTACCCCTATTCCCTCCAGGAATCCTGCCCCCCTTAGTTCATGTCCCTGGGTCGTATGTATGAGTTCTTTGGCTTCTCCATTTCCTATACTGGTCTTAACATCTCTTAGCTATTTCGTACCTACCAGTTATGCTGCTTATTCCCTGTACCTATTCCCCCATGCTCTTCCTCCCCCTCCCCACTGATAACCCTCCATGGGATCTCCATTGCTGTGGTTTTGTTCCTGTTCTAGTTGTTTGCTTAGTCCATTTTTGTTTTTTTAGGTTCGATTGTTAATAGCTGTGAGTTTGTTGTCATTTTACTGTTCATAGTTTTTATCTTCTTTTTCTTAAATAAGTCCCTTTAACATTTAATATAATAAGGGCTTGGGTATAGTGATATTTATAATTATAATCACAAATCCTAAGGACAGAATGTAGACTAATATGGTTAACAAAAAAAAATGACGTGGTATTAATCTGTGTGTAATCTATACATAGATTACAATGCTTTTTGAACCTCATTAAATTTCTGATTAAAATATGAGGATCCTGATTTTCTCTGATTTTTTTTTCACAGTGAGTTGAATGTAGTATTTTGGGGCAACATATTTAAAGAGACATTTCATATGTTTACATAAATACAGTAAGAAAGGGAATTTAGTTATTGGTTAATAAAAAAGTGCTTGAATGTTTCTGATATTTTTCTGCTATTGTTCTGGTAGTTTTTTACATAATTTGGATTGCCCATTAAAGTAGTAGACATAACGTGTAGATTTTTAGAGACTAGCTTCGCTTTAAAATGCTAGTCATGTATATTTCTTCTCAATTTATACTTTGATAATACCAGAGATTTTCCTTGAAAGTGTTACTTGATTTTTTAAATACTTGATTCATTGGATCATCAAAAAATGTATTTTTTTACTTATAGAGTGTTCCTGATTGTGTTTTATATTACTACTTAACCAAGAAAAATGAGAATTATAAAGCCCTAGTAAGAAGGAATTACGGAAAACGCAGAGGAAGAAACCAGGTATGTTTTAATACTGTATGGAAGGTGTTCCACGGTTGGTGTGAAAATGAAGATACACTTGATGTAACAGGAGCTTTGTACTTAATCATGTGTACCTCAGGGATTGGCATTTCTGTTAAATTAATTAGGATACTGTGAACATTGTATGATTGTGCTGAAGTTGATATATGCAATTTGTCATATTTTCTATTTGGAATGCTTTTTAAGTTTCTATTAGTGAGAAAAGTTTTGTACTTCCATGTTATCTACATCGTGCATGTCAATGTTAACAATAATAATGTAATTAAATACCAGATGTTTAACCACCTTATTTAACCTTATTTAATATGTCATCTTTACCAGTCCTTTTGTCTGAGGAGGGGACAGGTAGGTAAGGTAAGGAAATACAGCATGGTAATGACATTGTGGAATTGTTTGCTGAAATACATGGGGCATTATTTTGTTTTAGATTAACTTCATTTTGGGAATTTAGATAGTTTAAGTCTTAAAAAGCACTTGACCTAAAAAGATAGGTTTTAATACAATGTAGCATATGTTTTTACAGTTGCAGCTCGGTTATTTTTTCCAAATTAGCTACTTAGCAGCTGTCACAGCTCATGTATGCTTTACCGTTGAGGCAGCTGGGATAATGCAATCACCTGTTACCTTCCACACCCAGATACAAGTGGCGGTATGGAATTGTATGTGTGAACTTGGACAGCTGCTGACTGTTTATTAGCATTCCTGAATTTTTTTGGTTTCTATACACAGCTACCCTTTCTTCCCTCGGTCTCTTTGGTCATGAGATGCAAGCTTTTTGATAGTTTTTAAAATTATTTATAGTCATAACTTTTTGTGTTTTCTGGGTCATTATTTCTTACAGAACACTCTCACTTCATAAGATGTGATTACATATTCTTTGAAAACAGTATTTGTTGATCAAAAAAGTATAGGGAGTATTTCCTGAGTCAGCTGTGTATATTACTGCTGGAGGTTGAGTCAGCTGAGATGACGTTGACGTGTGTTTTCAGTGGGTTGGAAAGGGAGTGAGAAATAAGATTATGGTGAGCTGAAGGGGGCATAGAAGGCGTGGGCATGGCAGTGGTGTAAGTGTAGCCTTGTTTTTAAGATCTGCTTATAAAAGGCACATGGGTGGCGAGGGTGATGGGGATTAGAAGAGAGGAAAGGAGCATGCTGTACACTGTTGAGAAAGAGAGAGATGACTGTAGAGCTCTGTGAAGGTTTACAAACGCTAGGACAGCAAACTGAATGTTGCCAGGGAGGTAGCAGACACTGTTCCAGTAGTGGAGCCAGGGCTTTTCTCCCGTTCCACACTGGCCACATGGAACCGAGGTCCTTTAGCTGAGATGCTTGAGCCATCTATGTTTTAAACAAGTTTCTGCTGCAGATTTTTTTTAAAGGTTTTATTTATTTATTTTTTAGAGAGGGGAGAAGGGAGGGAGAAAGAGCAATGTATGGTTGCCTCTCACATGACCCTCACTTGGGGACCTGGCCTGCAACCCAGGCATGTGCCCCGACTGGGAATCGAACCGGGACTCTTTGGTTCCCAGCCTGCGCTCAATCCACTAAGCTACACCAGCTGGGCTCTGCTGCAGATTTTTAAAAATAGCTTTATTTACAAACTAAATCACAAACTAGTATTTATAACTTTAATTTCATTTTTAGAAATTATCTATGTTATTGTTTAATTTTTTCCATCCCAGATAATGTGAAGGGATAACTTGATATTTATTATGCCTTACATTTGCTGAATTAGCAGTGTCATGCTTGTGACGATAGAGGAGAAATCTCTAGTAGGAAGTTTTGTGTGACAGGGAGTGTCTCTGTTAACTCTGAAACGTTTGTCTTCTAAAGTTATTTGGGTTATAAACCGTTTTTCTTTTCTATGGAACACTTGCCCATGTTAGGTTTCAGCCATGTTCATGTTTTCCTGTGCACATTCCTGTCCTGTGCGGCAGTGCCCTTAGCACGTCCCCACTGCGTTTGCAGAATGGAGATTTCTTCATGTGTATCTGCATCCTGACCCAGCCCTGAGGCTGTTTGCTCCCCAGATGGCTCAGGTTTGGTTTGGCTGGCCTTCCCAATGGCCTAGTCCTGCCCACATTCGCTTTTAGATTACCTTGAAGATTTTACCTTTAGTTTTATATTTTTCTGGTTGTTTCACTGGGAGTTTGTGAAAGGAGGGGGTTAAATGATGGACTTATACCACCATTTCAGACCAAAATAATCTTATTTCTGTTTCTTTTTTTCCCCTCTTCCAGATTCTTTTTTAAAAATATTTTTTATTGATTATGCTATTACAGTTTTCTCAATTTCCCCCTCTATCTTCCCGCCCTGCCCCCAAACCCTCCAGCATTCCCCCTCTTAGTTCACATCCATGGGTTGTACATATAAATTCTTTGAGTTCTCTGTTTCCCATACAATGGGGAAAACAGAGAACTCAAAGAATTTATCTCTCCCCATCTACCTTATGCCTACTAACCATGCTTCTTCTTCCCTGAACCTTTTCCCCCTATTTCTACCACCCTCCCCCCACTGAAATCACTCCGTGTGATATCTGTTTTTCTGATTCTGATTCTGTTCCTGTTCTGGTTGTTTGCTTAGTTTTTGTTTTTGTTGTTTTCTTTTTTTTAGGTTCATTTGTTGATAGTTGTGAGTTTGTTGTCATTTTATTGCTCATAGTTTTTAT
The DNA here is from genome assembly GCA_004026765.1 of Micronycteris hirsuta. Lineage (NCBI taxonomy): Eukaryota > Metazoa > Chordata > Mammalia > Chiroptera > Phyllostomidae > Micronycteris > Micronycteris hirsuta. The sequence continues at coordinate 59,252 of PVJI01010201.1, forward strand.
CTTCTTTTTCTTAGATAAGTCCCTTTAACGTTTCATATAATAAAGGCTGGGTGATGATGAACTCCTTGAACTTGACCTTATCTGAGAAGCACTTTATCTGCTCTTCCATTCTAAATGAAAGCTTTGCTGGATAGAGTAATCTTGGATGTAGGTCCTTGACTTTCATGACTTGGTATACTTCTCTCCAGCCCCTTCTTGCCTGCAAGGTTTCTTTTGAGAAATCAGCTGATAGTCTATGGGCACTGCTTTGTAGGGAACTGTCTTTTCTCCCGCTGCTTTTCGGATTCTCTCTTTATATTTAATCTTGGGTAAGTTAATGATGATGTGCCTTGGTGTTTTCCTCTTTGGGTCCAACTTCTTTGGGGCTCTCTGAGATTCTTGGACTTCCTGGAAGTCTATTTCCTTCGCCAGATTGGGGAATTTTTCCTTCATTGTTTGTTCAAATAAGTTTTCAATTTCTTGGTCTTCCTCTTCTCCTTCTGGCACCCCTATGATTTGAATATTGGAATGTTTCAGGTTGTTCCAGAGGTTTGTAAGAGTTTCTTCACTTTTTCTAATTCTTTTTTCTTCATTTTGATCTGGATGGATGTTTATTTTTTCCTTTTGTTCCAAATCATTGCTTTGAGTCCTGGTTTCTTTCCTGTCACTATTGGTTCCCTGAACATTCTGCATTATTTCACTTTGGGTATCCTTCATTTGTTTTTTCATTTTTCAACCAAGCTCAATCAGAGCTGTGAGCATTTTGATTACCAGGGCTTTAACTTCATCAGATCGGTTAGGCATCTCCTCCTCGCTTAGCTGTCCTTGTGAGGCTTTACTCTGTTTTTTCATTTGGACCATATTTCTTTGTCTTGGCGCAGCTGATAGGTTGTAGGACGGAGGGACCTTAGGTATTCACCCAGGCGGGGCAACCCTCTTTGCTGCTCTGCGGGGCTGCCTGTGGGGGAGGGACCAGAGAGGGAACAGTGCAGCCCACCTGCTCATCTCTAGCGCACTTTTCAACGCACTGTGGTGTGAGACTGGGAGGGAGCTTCTCCTACCTCTGCAGCCGCCATAGCCCACAGCCATCTCTTAAGGGGAGGGGCTCCCCTTAAGTCATCCCCTCTTGCACAGCCTGTGGAGCTTGGCAGCCAGCCTGGTCCCCAAGGTCCACTGGGTCTCTGCGGTTTTTCTGAGTTGGCCCGTACACCGCCTTATGGTCTGGTTGTTCTGGTTGATTTTTTCTTTAATTCCTTTGTTGTCAGAGTTCCATGCAGTTTGATTTTCTGGCGCTTTTGGTTGTTATCCTCCTTTTGGTTGTGCGAGGAAGTGAAGGGTCTCTATCTACGCCTCCGTCTTATTTCTGTTTCCTTCTTTTTTTTTTTTGGATTTTTTAAAAATATGTTTTATTGATTACGCTATTACAGTTGTCCCGTTTTCCCTTTATTCCCCTCTGCCCTATACCCCCTCCCCACTTTCCCCCCCTTTAGTTCTTGTCCATGGGTCATACATATAAGTACTTGGCTTCTACATTTCCTATACTATTCTTAACCTCCCCCTGTCTGTTTTCTACCTACCATTTATGCTACTTATTCTCTTTACCTTTTCTCCCTCTCTCCCCTCCCACTCCCTTGTTGATAACCCTCCATATCCTATATAAATCCCTTTAACATTTCATATATAAAGGTGATGATGAACTCCTTGAACTTGACTTTGTCTGAGAAGCACTTTATCTGCCCTTCCATTCTAAATGGAAGTTTTGCTGGATAGAGTAATCTTGGATGTAGGTCCTTGCCTTTCATGACTTGATAAACTTCTTTCTAGCCCCTTCTTGCCTGTAAGGTCTCTTTTGAGAAATCCACTGACAGTCTAATGGGAACTCCCTTGTAGGCAACTGTCTCCTTTTCTCTTGTTGCTTCTAAGATTCTCTCCTTATTTTTAATCTTGGGTAATGTCATTATGATGTGGCTTGGTATGTTTCTCTTTGGGTCCAACTTCTTTGGGACTGTCTGAGCTTCCTGGACTTCCTGGAAGTCTATTTCCTTTGATAGATTGGGGAAGATCATATGGTATTTGTCCCTCACCTCCTGGCTTACTTCACTTAGCATAATGCTCTCCAGTTCCATCCGTGCTGTTGCAAAGGGTATAACCTTTAACTGGAACGTAATCAACAAAAGCAAAAAGCAAGCAAAACATAACCAGAGACATTGAAATTAAGAACAATCTAACAATAGCTAGGGGGGAGGGGGGAGGGGACAATGGGGAGGAGGGTTTTCAGGAACCACTGTAGAGGACACATGGACAGAACCAAGGG
>PVJI01010202.1:0-61487 GCA_004026765.1 Micronycteris hirsuta
GCAAGAACTGGCACACTCTTCCAAATATTTTTCAGAAGCCAGATATTTTATATCACAATCTCATGTAAATTTTGAAAAATGCATTTTCATTCCAATAATGGTAGCTATGGCTGAAATGTGTCCCACACTGGCCCTGGATCCTGGAGAGGTGCACATTCTCCTTCACACCATTTCTACTCCCATCATTATTTCCAGCTCCTTCTTTACTGCCCTGTCCTCTCCAGGTGAGCACCAACAGGCCAGATGAAAGAATACATGCACATGCTCTGCTCTAGAAAATGATCCAATTATTCTGACATGCCCTGCTCCTTATATGTGGGGATTTGGGACTGAGATGTTCTTTCATTCCTCTGTCCAGGGAGCGATGTGATGATTCAAAGGTATTTGAAGATAGCTGAACCCTTCCTGGATCTCATAGTAATGCATCACCATGAAGGCTCCGTTCTGATTTTATGAGACAAGTTCAGGGAAGGGCCGAAAGCTCCTCTACAGATCTGTACCATCATTAGTATTCATATCAATGTTCCACTAACCACAGCTGGAGACGTGCTCGTTGGAGCTAGTCAGCTGCTCATGGGAATAATCGGGGGATGTATGTGCCTATTAGGAAACTACTAAGCAGTAGGTGCCTACTATGCCAGGGGCAGAGAGCATGGCATGGACCTCGCAGACAACATGCCCTTTCCCACTGGGCTCATCCCACAGAACAAAGGCTGTTTCTAATTTCACTGCCACAGAAACCAGGCAAGAAAAGACGCTCCATTGCCATCCCACAAACAAAAGGAATCAAGGCCTGAGGCCCTTTCCTATGAGAGTTGAGGAAATAATGAAACCCAACAAATAAGAATAAGCAAAGGCCATTTGTTCAGAGCCTGCTATTACAAGGTAGTCAGCTACCATGACTTGGATTTGCAGAGATTCTGAGGCAGTACAGTGGGAAGTCTTCATAGTGGGGGAAAGCAAGGGTTTTAGGTGGTCCCTAATTGGAGGCTGTTGGCCTAGGGAAGGGCTAGGTGGCTGACTAGAAGTAGGGCATCCTGTGTAGTCAATAAGAGGTGCCTATTTGTCTTTCTCTGATTGGTCCATGGTTGGAAGCTGGAGCAAAAAAAAAAAAAAAAAACAAAACAAAAAACAAAGAGAGAGAGAGACAGACGGACATTGGTGGTCAATGACCAAGTCCTGACCATTCCAGGCCAATTGCTGCAGAGGCTGTGCTTTAACTTTCAGGCTGGTTGCTACAGAGATTGTGGGTCAAAGTTCTATTGTTATACATGGTCTGGTCATTGCCCAATTTTATACTATCTTTTGTAGTTGAAATCTTCCAAATAATGTGATTTTCTTCTTTAATTAACCAAGTTCTGTTATTTGAAACTATGAACTTCTTATTGGCCTACATATGTAGAAATGAATAAATATTCACTAAGCACTCTATTCAATATCATGGTAAGATGAAAGATTTGAGGTCTTGCTTATTGGGCAACACCGCATGCAGATAATATTCAGAGCTAGTGGTATCATTTTAGGGTTGGTGTGAATTAGTGAAGAAATCTCTGATGTCTAGGATTTTGAAACAGAGTAATAATGTATGGGTTTCTGGAATGCTTATAGAAGTTTTATAACATGACAACACAGGGAAGAAGGGAAGACTTAATATGAATGGAATACTAAATAATGTAGAATGTTAAAAATTCACTTTGAGTTTATAGACAAGTTTTTATGGATTGTGGAACAAGTGAGCCTCATAGTCTAAAGAAGGAGAATGGTCAATGATTTAAAAGTTGAGAAAGCTGTCACTCTGTTTTCTCAGATACTTGATGTTCAGAAAGGAAAGACAAGCTCTCCATAGGAGGGTGCAGAACAGCAGCTCTTGTGATCCAGGGAACTGGAAGATAACACACAGGACATAGAAAGAAAGCATTATGACTAAGAATGGGATAACTGTCAGAGATTCTGCAAGGCTCACAGGTGGGAGGAGGGGTTAGCAAGATGGCATTAGATGGAGTAGGCATGATAGATTGGGTGTTTTCAGCTAGAGACAGACCGACCGCACTCATCCATAACAAAATGAACAGGATCAAAGATGATGTTGAAGTGGGGCCACAGGTTAGAGTTAAGGGTGAATGGATAAAATTAGAGGCAAACATTTATTTCCTGTAAATAAAAAAATTAAGAGACTTAGTATAGGCATCATTGGGTTCATAGATCAGCAACACATTCAGACACCGATGCTCTCCAGGTCTTGTTACGGGAGTATATTCACCAAATTCCATCTTTTCTCTGAAGCATGCTGGAAATCTCTACTGAAATGAACTTGAGTTCAAACAAAGATATGAATAAGAAAATAGATTTATTTTATAACTGCCACATAATAAAGGTCTCTTTAAAAAGAAACATCCACTCTCCATCATACACTACTTATTTTTTTATCTAAGTATTCCTTGTCTAAAGTTGCATAACAATGCACAAGTTGTACTCACACCCATTGTGTCTCCTGGTCCTCACAGTAGAGAGGATGGGAAAAGTGACCATGGGTGACGTAGAAAGTGGTTCTGCAGCAAGCGGCAGTGCTCAGGTTTGATCAGGAGTGTTCCTAAGACCAGTGCTTCTTTGGCTAAAAACTTTGCAGTCTCACTTCATTACATATCCATAGGTATTCTAAAGGGTAAGACAACACACTAGATCTATATTTTATGCCAAGTTTATACATTTTACTGTAATGTGTACATATTATATCATTTATGATATAAAACATAGGTTGTGAATATTTCCACATCACGAAGACAATATCTAAGATGTTATAGTTATTTAAACATGCAAACAACAGGGACTGAAATCAAAGGCAGTAATTAGCTAAGAAATAAAGACTTTTTTGTGTAATTCATTGGTAAATAACTATTCTTGTATTATTTTCTCTTTAAAGCTTTCATTTTAATACAATTAGAAAGTATGTTTGTTGTATTCATTTCATGGTAAGAATTTTCAACAATTGAAATATTTGAAACTCCCTTTTTACATTAAATACGTTATTTATGGAAGTTGATGTATGTGTGAGGCAAAATAAAGAGGAAAAGAGAAAGTGAACACCAAGAGAAAAAAACATAATTAAGACTGATCATAGAGCAAATATCACAAAGGGAAGCCTATATCATGCATGACGTTCTCATTAATACCAAGTAACTTCCATTTCAATTCATGTTGTCACAATATGTACAAAAGAAATTAATAAATCTTGGGATAGTATTTTAAAGTGTGAACAGAACAATGAATTTTAGTGCATGCCAGTTGTGTGGTATTGACAGTACATGTCCTCATCTGCTTCTGAAAAACTAGATAATTTTATCCAGCTTGCAAATAGTTTTACTTCTTCTCCCATGCACTGAATTGATCTTGCCACTCCATTCTCTATGGGAATGGAGAACCGTTCTCTGTGGAAACCATTGGCCAGAATGTCTAGACATCTTTAAACCTTGTGTACTTTCCTGATCAGAAAGAACCACGAAAGTCATTGCGTGTACTTCCTCATATGGTAATAAGGGTGCTTTGCAGGACTTCCTTTACAACACTTTCAACTCAGTAAGATTTCCTACCTCATTTGGCATCTTCTTTGTATTTTGTATAGAACCAAGGTTAAGAATGAGTTTATTTGTAAAATAAGAGACAAAAGGTCCAAAGTGTGTATCATAATGGCATTAACTCTTACAAATATCTGAGTGTTCTTAATATTAAATTCCTAAATAATCAAATAGAACTAAATGACAATATATATGTGGTATGTCCTTTTGTCCATTGTTTGCTTTATCATTAAACAATTATCTATGAAATGCTTGATATGTGCTAGACACTGTGCTCAGTTCTAGGGACATAGTAATCAATTCAAATTAGTGCTAGACTTTAGCTTTTTACTTATGATGTGCAAGTACAGAGTTTCGCCTCCACCCTTATGAGGAAAAGATCCCAGTTCATCTAAAAAGTTATGAATTTAATTGAGGCCACAAGAGAATTGATATATCAAGGCAACAAAGGAACCAGAATGTCAAAGAGAAACAAGCCTTTGAAAGGGAGGCAAATGGGTGAGTTACTGTCCTTCAGTAGAGTGTGGGAGGAAGAGCAGGCTCCATTTTAAGTGGATATGAGGAAATTAGGTCTAATTGTTAAAAAATTATTCTTGGTCCATGCTGACTACTGTGTTAGTTTGGAATAGCTAGGGGCCCCCAGAAACAAGCAGTGACCCATTCTTTTACAAGCATTTCTTCACTGTAGTCTCAAGATAAATGGAGGGCAGGCAGGAAGGCTAGAGAATGGGGCAAGCCGGCAGGTTACTGGCAGCTCCCGGATGACAGGCATAGAGACTGACCGAAGGGCTTGAGCAGTGTAACTCCACACCTCTAGAAATGTTTCTCAGCATACTCATGGTCTGAATATTATTTCCCCAGGAGGCTGTGAGGTGAGTCGACCAAGTGTCACTGTAACCAGTATGCACATACATTCATAGACTTCACATCCAATCACTTAAGTCACAGGCTTCACCCAATACTCTTCAAGATTCCAGAGGATTTAGAGTCCAGAAGAAAGTCTTTCTTATATACCTACATTCAAGCAAGGGTAACATCAGGTACTGGGCTGTTCCTGTCACAAGTGCTTCAGGCTACCAGGTGGCACTATAAGGGCTTATGCCACAGGTAGGTCCACCTCTCAAGGATGTCTTGCTGATCCAGGTAGCTACCCAACCTGTCTATCTACGTCAAGGTGGAAATGATTCTTGCATCAGTCCTTAGTTGTTGCTCTGTTCTCATCATCTGTCCTTGACCCCATTGATAGTTGACAAGGGAAGAATTCCCACCCCAGGGTAATGGGAATGGATAGACACACAGCACTCAACACTGGGTAGATAAGACTCACCATCATTTATTAGTTACGTATACTCACAATTCAAGGATAAATACCACACACCTTGAGAACATACAGAAACAGCAGGAGCTGTAGGAGGCAGGCTTCATAGTAACAAGGGGTGAGGCTTTGTTAATATCAGGCCTCATATCACAAGCTCCCCTGGTTTCCGGAGTAGCAAACCACAGCAGGGACACTGAGTCAGGCGTGATTCTTACATTTACCATCTTGCTCACCCAGAATCAAGGTCTCCTTTCTGTAACCCTCTCTGGTAGTTACAACGTATGCTTTGGGAAGCATTTCCTATAAAATGTGGGAAAAAAAAAATTCTGATGATATCCTCTTCCTCAAAACATAAGACCTAGCCCAGTATTCTCAGTAACTCTGGGGGGCCTTCACTCACCCTTTTTGCTGAAGCCACCACCATATTCAACTCGGGTGATTTGAAAAGTTCTCTGATATGGCCAAATTCAAAGAATCTGGGTTCTCAAAGGGGTACAATAAAAATTTAACCTCAGCAGGTCATTCTATTTTCTATGACTCCCACTTACTAATAAAAAAGTAAGGTACAAAAGTAGGTAGTATGTGCAAATTCATCCCATTATTAAAAGGTAAAATCACTCCAAGTTTTGATGTTGCTCTTCTATTGCACATGTCAGCCAGTAATCATAACTTGCAAGTGTATGACTTAGACAATATTAAGGTTACTTAATGTATCAGCTATCCATTACTGCGTAACACACCACAAAAAAACCTTAGTTGAAAACAACCAAACAACTAGTTTATTTTCTTAGAAGTTTCTTTATTAGCAAGTAGGGTTAGAATTTGGTGGAGAGTTTGTCTTTTGGTGTCACCTGGTGTCATACCAAGTGGCTTTCCTGAGACTAAATTGAAGCACGACAGCCTCACTCACTTGTCAGGGGTTGGTGCTGGTTATTAGTGGGTCACGAGTCTCCAGAGTAGCCTAGGGTTTCATTCCATGGAGACTTGATTTCAAGATCCAGAAGCTTCAAGGGCTCTTGCTACCTATGCTGTTAAGTCAGATGTTCAGACTGGATTCAATGGGGGGAGCTCAAAATGTGGTGATACTCAATTTACTACACTTAGTTTTTATGAAACAAAATTTTACAATGAGTAGATAAAGACCTTTTTCATCCTAAGGATATGATGGGTGTTGTGATGTTATTTCCTTAGATATTCATAATCTATGAGCTCATTTCAAACTCAACAGATTTTTTAAAATTAAATGTTGATCTCTTCAAATATTTAACATAACATCTGAATAAATAAAAGATTACAGTCCTTATTCCACAGAGGGACCTATCACAGTTTTTTAGCTAGTTCTGCTTTTATTTCTATATTGCCCATCTGGCAAGTGTCTGTCTGAGTGCTTTAGAAGCCAGAACAAAGTCAAATTTAAACTGACAGAAGCCCAAAACCACAACTAAATCTTAGAACCCGGCATCCCTTTTCAGCGAGAGGGGGCAGGGCAACATAGCTTTTAAAACCATGGATTTCGACACTGACAAATCTGAGCTTTCATGCCATCCTGAAATTCATTAATTGTGTGATCTTGAAGCCATTTTATGACCTTCTCTGTCTCTGCCTTAAAATGGCCATAATGATGACAATGTGACTGCTTGTCAAGAAGTTTAAATTATTTATGAATTATCTGAAAGTATCAGAATTTTGTATTTCAGGTGTTACAGGATATCTCTCAAGCTCAGGGAATCCTTCTTTCAGAAAGTTGCTTTTACAACTGAGCATCAAAGTCTCTCAAAATTCTCTTGGATTTCACCTTAATTCCAGAAAGTTATTTAGTCCCTGGAAGAATTTGCTTCAAAATATGAGGAAGATGACTGAATTAGGGATAATACCTGCTCTCCCTCTACCTCATAAAAAAGCCCAGGAAGCTTCCCTTCAGCACAGGTGAGAACCTCGTGGTCCAGGAGCATCGGTCCTGGTGCCCCTGAGGTGCACTCGGAGGCTGCTCGCCTGCAATCCTGAAGCTTCTTCATAGTTCTCTTTGTGGGGACTGGTAACATGTTCATTTTATCATTTTCCACTTGAATTAAAGAGTGAAAACTGTAAAATACTCTCCCACAATGGCATAACAAGGTAAAAATTGTAACTATGTCTTAGAAAAGAAAAAGAAAACTGGAGTTAAACATATATTCTATTTATTGTGTCTAGGGGCTTTTCGGGGGGGGGGTGTTTCCTGGCCTTTGTTGTTCCATGTGTGACAATCAACACGTTAAATATAAAGCAGTTGAAGCCTTCTTATTCCTGTTTTTCCCTTCTTACATGTTTTGGGAAGGAGGTCCTCTGTCCTTGCGTTTCTCAGTTTGGCTGAGATATGATTGCTCTGCATCACCGTGTACATCGAAGGCACACAGCGGGGGGACTTGACGTATGTGTGTGGTGAATTCATGACAACAGTAGGTCTAGGTGACATCCACCATCTCGCACAGATAAAAAAGAGAGGAATGCTTTTTTCTTGTGATAAGAGCTTTTAGGATTTACTCTCTTGGCAACTTTCAAATATACCACACAGTAGTGATAACTATAATCATCCTGTCCCACAATAATTGTTTATTTTACAATTTGAAGGTTGTGCATTTGAACAGAAGGAAATTAACTTAAATGTCTTCTTGTTCCCAGCTTTCTCCTCAAAGAGCTTTCAGGTATTGACTACTTTAACCTCATAATTTAATCATGTGAGAAAAAAAAGTCACTCTGTTAAACCTCACCAAGGAGGTAAAAGACCTGTACTCAGAAAACTACACAACACTGAAGAAAGAAATCATGGGCGACACAAACAAATGGAAACATATACCATGCTCATGGATTGGAAGAATCAACATCATCAAAATGTCCATACTACCCAAAGAAAATTATAGATTCATTGCGATCCCTATCAAAGTACCGTGGCATATTTCACAGATATAGAACAAACACTTCAAACATTTATATGGAACCATAAATGACCCTGAATATCTGCTGCAATTTTGAAAAGGAAGAGCAAAGTAAGAGGGATCACAATACCTGATATCAAACTGTACTACAAGGCCACTGTAATCAAAACAGCCTGGTACTGGTGTAAAAATAGACAGACCAATGGAACAGAATAGAGAGCCCAGAAATAAACCCAAGTCTCTAAGGCCAATTAATTTTTGACAAAGGGAGCAGCAGAATAAAATCGAGTAAAAATAGCCTCTTCAACGAATGGTGTTGGGAAATCTGGACAGCTACATGCAAAAAAAATGAAACTCAAGTACCAATTTACACCATACAAAAATAAATTCAAGGTGGATAAAAGTCTTAAATACAAGTCGTGACACCATAAAAGCCCTAGAGGAAAACATCAGTAGGAAAATCTCAGACATTCCACGCAGCAACATCTTCAATGATTTGTCCCCTAGAGCAAGAGACATAAAGGAAAGAATAAACAAATGGAACTTCATCAAAATAAAAAGCTTCTGCATGGATAAAGAAAACAGTATTAAAATAAAAGGAGAACCAACCATATGGGAAAACCTATTTGCCAATGATATCTCAGACAAGGGTTTGATCTCCAAAATATATAAAGAATTCATATGACTCCACCCCAGGAAGACAAAAAACACAATTAGAAAATGGTCAAAAGACTTGAACAGACACTCCTCCAAGGAGGACATACAGAGGGCCCAGAGACATATGAAAAGATGCTCAGCATTACTAGCCATCAGAGAGATGCAAATTAAAACTACAATGAGATGCCACATCACACTGGTCAGAATGGTCATCATAAACAAAGCAACAAACAAGTGTTGGAGAGGATGCAGAGAAAAAGGAACAACCCTAGTGCACTGTTGGTAGGAATGCAAACTGGTGCAGCCACTGTGGAAAACAGTATGGAATTTCCTCAGAAAAACTAAAAATGGAACTGCCTTTTGACCCAGCAATTCCACTACTGGGATTATACCCTAAGAGCCCTGAAACACCAAAAGAACCTATGCACCCCAATATTCGTAGCAGCACAATTCACAATAGCCAAGTGCTGGAAACAACCCAAGTGCCCATCAGCAAATGAGTGGATCAAGAAACTATGGTACATTTACACAATGGAATTCTACGCAGCAGAGAGGAAGAAGGAGCTTATACCCTTTGCTACTGCATGGATGGAACTGGAAAGCGTTATGTTAAGCAAAGTAAGCCAGATGGTGAGGGACAAATACCATATGATCTCACCTTTAAGTGGAACATAATCAACAAAAGAAAAAAGCAAGCAAAATATAACCAGAGACATTGAAATTAAGAACAATCTAATAGCCAGAGGGGAGGGGGGAGGGGACTATGAGGAGAAGGGTTTTCAGGAACTACTAAAGGACACATGGACAAACCAAGGCGGGGGGGTGGGGTGGAAGCAAGGGAGGGAGGAGAGGTTAGGTGAGGGGGGAGGAGGGGAGGGGAGAAAATGCAGACAACTGTAATTGAAGAAAAATAAAAATTAAATTTTTTTTAAAGTCACTCTGTTTATTGATTAGACAAGGAAAACAAAACAATAGAATTGGTTGCCAATTCTATTCCCAGTCAGGGGTCAGGGTACATACCTGGCTTGCAGGTTCAGTCCCCAGTCAGGGCACATGCAAGAGGCAACCAATCAATATTTCTCTCTCACACATCGATATTTCTCTCCCTTTCTCCTTCTCTTCCCCTCTCTCTAAAAATAAAAAAATAAAATCTTTACAAAAAGCATTTGAAATAAAATACTGTGTCCAAAACCATAGGACATCAGGAAAACTTTGGGTTTCTCATACGTCACAAGAGCAGAGGTAACCCTATTTTCTCCCCTCCCCACCCCTCCACTGTTGCCCTCATCTCTCCAAATAGAGGTGCCATGCCGGGCTCTTCCTTGCACTTTACTTTCTCATAACCTCAGTCTAGCCTCAACCAGTTCTGACCCTGCTTGTGAGGTTAGGATGTTCCCTCTTCTAGATGCAACTCTCATAACCAAGACCTCAAAATTTTCTGACACATGAGAAAATCTGCTTCTGAAATCTATATGAAATTCTTCCCTGGCTGCACCTCGGCAGACAAAGCCTGTCCTCTGGGCAGGAAGGGCTTCCAAAGGGTGATGGGGTAAAGTGGGAGTTTGGGCACACGGTCTGGGATAACCACGTTGTGTGCGTGAGGTCTGCTTTGTGTCAGTTGCCATCATGGCAGGAAGAGAAGTGAATTGACTCAGGCTTGTCCTCCCCACCCCTGTTCCCCTGAGTCTGAGATTCTACATTGAGACTTGGCTTTCCTGGTTCTTATGAAGTTATGAGGAGAGACACCCCGAAAACTAGAATTATCTTCTGGAGGATGGGTCCCTTGCAGTACAGACTTCCCCCACTAGGTGAGTGGTCTGGGAACCCATCTGTATCACTGTACCAGCTGGTGTTGTTGTGAGAGGCTGTGTTTGGCTTCCATGACATTTTTTGAAGACTCTTTCAATGTGTTTGCCCAGTTTATGATGGGTGATTTATGAGCACATCTGTCCACACCATGCTGAGTGTTCACCAGTATTTGACCAAAATGGCATGACCCCCATGCCCCACCCTCCCTATTCACTTTATCTCTCCCCAAGTGACTTTTTTTTTGTTCTTCCAGATAAAAATCTTCCTCAAGGGGAAACATTTTGCTGGTGTTGAAGAGGTGAAACAAAAAAAAGCAGAAGCACTAAAAGGCATCAAAATTGAGGAGTTCAAAACCTGTTTTAAGCAGTGGGAAAAAAATGTGTTGATATATGTATTGCATCAAATGGAGAGTACTTTGCAGGTGACAGAAGTTTAAACATGTAAGAATAAATACACAAATATTTATAAATAAATTCCAGGGTTTTTTGGACTCCCTCATATGTCTGGCAAAATTAAAAGATGAAATAGATATTTTTTAATAATTTGCTAGCTGGATTTATTAACTGAGTATTTATAGAGATGATTCACAAGCTTTCTTTTCAATTCTTCTTGCGGGCTCTGAAAATGTAAGGGCTTGGCAAAAGGTGACTTGCCCTCACGTACCTCGTCCAAACTGCAAAGGCCTGTGTAGGTTCTCTATCTCCATAATACATCACCAGACTCTGTGTGTGTGTGTGTGTGTGTGTGTGTGTGTGTTTATTTGTTTCCTTGTTTGTTCTGGTATTTACTGGGCCCAAGCCGCTGGCACTTCTTACCTGGAAAAGCCTTCTGAATTGATCTCAGTTTCTACTTTCTTTCTCATGTGACAGCAAGATTGAATCATGGATTTCCCATTCCTTAAATTTTCCATTGGTTTTCCATCATTTTTTCTCTAAACAATTTTTTTAAATATATAAGTTTTAGATTTACACAGAAGTTGCAAATATTATAGAGTTTCCATATCCCCTGCACCCAATTGCTCCTTTCATTAACATCTTACATTCATATGATGGAATTTTCACAACTAATAAAACAATATAAATGCATTATTTTAAAAGAAAATCTGTACTTTATTTAGATTTCCTGTTTTTCCCTAAGGTCCTTGTTCTGTCCCTGGTTCCCATCCAGGACATGACATTATGGTTTATTGTCATGTCTCCTTAGTTTCCTCCTGGCTGTGACACTTTCTCAGACTTTCTGTGTTTTTGATGAGTTCTGGTCAGTTTTTATATAAGCTTCTCAATTGGTATTTGTCTGATGTTTTTATGCCGATTAAGCTGGAGCTATAGGTTTCAGACTACAGAGGTAAAGTGCCCTTCTCATTACATCATGTCGGCGGGCCATGCTCTCTGTATGACTTGTCACTGTTCATGTTGACCTTGATCACCTGTGTGCTGGATTTCTGTAGAGTCTGCCTTTCTTTCCCTGTTTCCATATTGTACTCTTTGGAAACTAGTCACTAAATTCAGACCACACTTAGGGAGTGAGGATTTATGCTCTGCCTCTGGAAAGTGGAGCATTTACATAAAATATTTGTAATTTTTTCTATTGACAAATCTGTCTCTTTCCTCATGCACCTCTTTTAGATAAAATGAATATTCTTATTGTGGAAACAATGCCACAGATGATGTGACCCTGCTCACCTCTCAGACCTCATTTCCTTCCACTCTTCCCACCCTCACCACTCTGGGCTACATTGGGCTTTCCATGCCGCGTTCATGCCAAGTTCATCCCCACGTCAGGGGCCCTGCACTTGCTGTCTCCTCTCTCCGTGTGCTCTGCTCCTGCCCTCTGAAAGGCATCGGCCATGCTGGGTCAGCTGCCCAGTGTGCTCTAGCATGTCTCACTCACAGATAGCCAAAGCTCCCATTTGTTTGAAATTCAGAGAAGATACCATACTCAAAAGAACTTTCTCAAATGCATTGTACTTGATTTTCTTCAATTTGTCATTTTTTTCCTTTTTATTGAATGTATTGGGGTGACACCGGTTAACAAAATTACACAGGTTTCAGGTGCACAATTCTACAATACATCATCTGTGCACTGTATTGTGTGTTCACCCCCCTCAAAGTCAAGTCTCTGTCCATCCCAGTTTAGTCCCCCATAACCTCCTCCACCTCCAGTGCCCCCAGCAATCACCAACTTTTGTCTGTGTTCATGAATTTTTCTCTATTCCTTTTTTACTCGGTCCCTCCAACCCCCACACCCAGCCCCACAACTGCTGCCCCAGACACCTGTCAGCCTGCCTTCTATGAGTCTGTCTCTGTTTTGCTTGTTAGTTCATTTTGGTTGTCTCTAGATTCTGTGTGAAAATCTATTCCTTGCTTCTTTCTAAATGCATACAACTGGATATGTATGAGCTGATTGAAAATCACTCATCCAAAGATATTTTATGAGATCATACAATACTAAACTTTGAGGGGAAAGCAAGTCTAATCTTCCCAAAATTGACATTAAAAATCAGTCAGTAAACATATAACATAAATATTATGTCAATCCTATTTGCAATTATTGTGTGTTGCATGTAATTCTATTTACATACAAAACATTTAACAAAAAATTAAAAATTATACATCATCTCACCTCCATGCGATAACTACCTTTAACAAGATTGCATATGTCCCCCGAGGCATATTTTTTATCCACATTGCTGGTACATAGTTGAATAATAAAGAGTGAAGTCCAGAGCAGTATTATTTCACTAATAAAGTGCAACAGATAAGATTGACTTGTCAACTGAATGCCACTTTCCCTTCTGGGGACACAGTTTCAATGCCAAACCTCCAGAGGATTGCATTTCCAAACCAGGCATTCATTTTTTTTAAGGATAACAAATGATTGGAAAATTTACTTTCTTCTGGCATTTGGTAAAGCTTTGTTTATTTACTTGTCTCTTACTAGATGCTTTTAATTTTTGCTCCTAGAAGACATAATAAAGTGGTGAGAATTTACTTAAAGACCCCAGCAGCAAAATCCTGAAGGATTATCTTCTTTGCCTAGTAATTTAAAAGATCTGATGATGGATATTTGCAAGCCATGCTTTATATTACACAAAATAAAAGTCTCAGGTCAAATTTTATTTTACTAATGTGGACATATCTAAGATATCTACCATGCTAAGGAAATTTCTGATTCCTATTAGAAAATCACCATTACCAATATAGTAATGGGTTTATATTAAAATAGAATAGATCATTTTTATTACCCAACAAGACGATGAAGAATGATAGATAAATTTTTTAAATGACCACCTGCACTTGATTTTGAAGGTGCTGAACTGGCGCTCACTTCTCCAGTACCTAGGCGTCAGGTGAGCTACAGAAGTACACAGATTAAGGTCCCCTCGTGAGTCATAAACAAGGCTTTGGACAAAGGTTTCATGGCAAAGATGAAATAAGCATAAAACAGAGTGAAAAGTTCAAAGCATGATGGATGGGCCGTTCTCACTGAAGGTCACACTGTCACCAGCAAACCTAGAAGGACCATAGAGGATCAGCCGCTTAAAATGTATTAGCCAAAGTGGTAGCAAATAACAATTCTTTTTCTTTTTGAGGCCAGTTCTCAAGCTTCCATGAAGTCTATATATATCCAATGAGACAGGGAGACACCGAGTCATTATCAATGGCCTTGAAGCTAGGACTGTGATGATTCCTGTCTGCTGAGAGTGATGTGAGCTTCAGGTGGAAGGCTGCTGGACTCCCGGCTCCCCACAGTGTGCTCTCATCATCACTGTTGTTGGGGTAGGTGTTGTCACAGCCTGAAGGAAACTAAAATCAGGCAACAGATTCCCGAGATGACTAAACTAAAATGCTGACAAGGGAGTGGTCAGTGCTGGGATTTTGGAAGTCGAACAGGTCATTCAAGAGCAAAGGTGGGTTTGGTTTTAGATATACTTATTTCTTCTAGTAACATACAAAACTGCTCAGATTCTGTGGTAGTGGTCAATTACTCTGCATTCTTACAATGTGGGGTAGATGCAGGATTACGGCAGGACTTCAGGCTGGAGGCAGTGAAGACATCTGCTAGAAGGAGTGTTTCAACCTGACATCCCCAAACCATGATTGGGGAGGATTCAGGGTCTCCGCCTGCAGAGTGGAGGGGAGAGAAATGCTGGAGATGGAGATCTTATGGCCACAGTGTCAACTGTGATGGAGAATTGGCATGAAAATCATAGAAACGATCCCTAAAAGCAGTGGTTTAGTGAAAAGATACTATTATTTACTAACCGTTGGGAAAGTGATTCGTGATCGCTCTGATGCAAAGGCAATTGCATTTACAAATTGAAATAACCTCATCCTTATGAAGTAGTATCTCAGCTGTTCCAAAATGTTTGGCCGCCACAGCTGCTCACATACACACCAGCAAGTGAAGGATCTTATCTGTGGAAAATTCACACTAAGGACATCTAATAAGGCATGTTTTCAACTCCATTATAAGTTGGTCTTAATCATTAATGGTAACAGTTTCTGTTTTCGGCCATCTTTGTCTGGTTTAGCAGTGATCTATGAAATGTTCCTTAAATTGACCAATCCCAGTGAGGTTAAGTGATATCACTGTGTCCTGGGAACATTAGATGTGGGGAACGAGAAGCATGCAGAAATAGATACCACTGATGGAAAGGAAGGGGTGAAGAGGAGGAAGCAAGGAGGTGAAAACACACAGCGGAGAATGTGCCCAAGAGGAGGAACCTATATATGCCTCTGGCCTTTGACTCCCTGGCTCTTTGTTTGTGCCTGACAGCAGGTGGGAATTCAATCTATGCTTATCGAATTCCGACATTAAAATTCTCATCACAAACAAGGAAAACTTTATATGCAGTTCAAATGGCAATCTGGTTAAAGAATGAGGGCTATATTTATATAGAGAACATTCTCCAATGATTAGAATAATATGAATAACACCACCAAAGTGCCTTGAAAATAATAGATGAAAGATTTTTAGTTTTGTTTACTACTATCTATAAAATTTTTGGTCTATCATAACATTTGAATTATAATCATAAATAATCA
Source organism: Micronycteris hirsuta (assembly GCA_004026765.1). Classification (NCBI taxonomy): domain Eukaryota; kingdom Metazoa; phylum Chordata; class Mammalia; order Chiroptera; family Phyllostomidae; genus Micronycteris; species Micronycteris hirsuta. The sequence goes on from PVJI01010202.1 coordinate 15,317, forward strand.
TACTTCGTATTATTTCACATACTCTATAACTTTCTGAAATATTCTGATGATAGGAAATTTATTATAAGAATTTGCAAGTATATTAGACACAAATAGCCTTATTAAAATTTAGAAACAGATTTAAAAGGAAAAGAAAGGTAGGCAGTGCAGGTGATGAATGAAAGAAAAGACACACTGTTAGGCAACGTGCAAAAACATCAGAGTTAATCCAATAATCATCATGGAGAATCATGGACATGAACACCAACCCTCAAATATAGACTGGGTTGGGGTTGGCCAAGTTTCCTCTTAAAACAATAAAGATGTTTATGACGACAATGCTTACACCATCCCTTTATTCTTTTCGATCTATATATTGATAGCTATATAATTGAACCAATCATCTACTAAAATAAATTTTTATTATATTATTGAAATTGTGATGAATCTTACTATAAAGGAACTCCATGAGTTGCTGAAGCATTGCACAGACACTAACGTAAAGCCAAGGGAAAACGTGCACCGTGTGTGAGTTGGGCATATGGGCACAACATGGGGACTGCGGAGGCCAGAGGAGGAAAGGATGAAAGACTGAGAACAATTTAAAATACCAAGAGAAATCCTTTGGCTAAGAATAATGTACCTTCTGTGTCTTTCAAAAATTTCCACAGCAGATGGGCTGCTGGGCCTTGTTCCCCACAGAAATGTAAAAACAGTAGGGTCGATTTCAATTATTCATTGGATTTTAAGGAAATGGAGAAAAATGTGGGCCCTAGCATTTTTAGTGTTTAGATGAACCACAAAAATCAGTAATCAGCTAAGACAAAAGTCAGCCCTCCGCATACAAATGAGAGCAGGTTTCACAGAATACTTTCAGAAGATTTGCTTCTCCTTTGCATGCTCCTCTCATAGCACACCATAGCTTTATGAGTAGTTAGACATGCATATTTTTTATGCAGGCACCATTGTTTTTCATTTTACTGTACGTAGGCGTGGGTACTCTAAGAAGTGGGAGAGGGCTGTTTGCAGATTAGTCTTGGTGAGAGGAGGCTAACAAGTTGTATCCAGTATTTAGAGCTGAGTTTGAGAAGTTCGAGACATCACACTATTTCTTTCTTTCTTTCCGGGGGCCATCATGGTCTCAGAGATAAGGCTGATCAAGTGTCAGCCCACTGAGGCCCTGGCCAGTGTGGCACAGCTGGTTGGAGCGTCATCCTGTCTCCAAAAGTGTTGCGGGTTCAATTCCAAGTCAAGGCCCATCCCATAGGTTGTGGGTTTGATTCCCAGGTCTAGGCATGTGTGATCCCTGGTCCAGGCACTGTGGGAGGCAACCAATTGATACTTCTCTCTTGTACTGACGTCTCTCTCTCTCCGTTGCCCTCTCTCTCTAAAAACAATGAAACAAATGCTCTCAGGTGAGGATAAAAACCTCAGCCCACTGAGGTGACAAGAGCGTATCATTTGGGCTCACATTCACAAATATTTTACTTTGTTTTGCCCTAAAAAATTTCCTGCCCTTCAGCAAAGTCAGCCCCAACTGACCATGTCTGCAACACATTCTTAGCAGGAGGATCTGTCTTTCCAGTAGGTTATGCATGTTTCTTCTCTTTCCTTCTTAAAGCTCCACTGGGGAAAACGAGTATCTCTATGGCAAGAGCAGCACATCGCGGCTCTCAGTTGCTGAGATATCTGCACCTGATATCTGTGTTATTAAGTGCCTCCACCGCCTTCCAGATTTCAGGCATAATTCCCATCATGTACTCAACTTTCCTTTCCCAGAGGCTGGTCGGAAACTGTTAAGAATGCTACTATGAAAACTCTGCTGGTGAGTAAGGAGAAGGCAAGAAAAACTGAGTTAAATTTTTATCTTGCCTTCTCTTTTTCTTTCCAGCTAATTCTCTTGAGAATTACTTAACGAGTGCTCTCCATAGTCTTTGGCATCAGGGATAGCCAGGAGAGGAAGGCGGAGTTCTGCCCAAAGCCACCACCGCAGCACCACAGGGCTCGCAACGTGCCCGGGGGCTAGTTGCCTGGTTTAAAAGCTACAGTAAAAGGATAACGCCCATGATAGGACTAAAGGAGAAAACGGGCTGAAGAAAGGTATCTTCATCCATTGTCTATTTTCTTCCTTTTTTAATTGATTCTCCTCACTCCGCTTCACCTTTTTGCCATAAAAGTGAAGAATGGTTGCTTGCAGGTTTCTATTTTTTTTTTTACAAGGCTTCAAAAAAAATTAAAACACATTGTTATTAACTCTTACTGGGAAAACCATTGTTTGTTATATTATTCTTTGAACTTTTTCTGTACTTGGAAATATTCTCTGAATAAGAAAGAAAATGAAATAATGCATGTGAAGGTAATTTAAAAACTAAAAGCAACCTACAAAGGAAGAACCATTTGGCATAAGAAGAGGTAGAAAAGGAAGGTTTGTCCAAATCTGAGTCTGTTAAAAAGATCTAAGTAGAAATCTTTCAAAAGCACCATTTAAAGTGAAATAGGTTTCTTTCACCAGGTCTCAAATTCAAAGTTTAGGAAATATGAATCACTAGGTTAAGAGGCTTAAAACAAGTAAAAAATAGCTATGTACAAAAGATATATAATTAAGATTTTATACACTTTGGACTCAGTTAAGGACGTCTAAGTCTTCACATCAAACACACATGCACACATGCCCATGCCAATCCTATAAATCATAGAACCAGAAGAATTAACTGTGAGAAATGCAGAGCACAGACAAATGTCTTCAATGGAGCTAAATTTGGAAAAAATGTTGAGATTAGCTAAACATTTCCAACTTATCTGTACTCATGTCATTACTCAAATTAATTTTTTTCTATTGTGGAAACAATCATGTATGTACCAGGACAGATTGCTAGACAGGGTGATAAAAGACCCCTCTCCTGACAGATGGAAAGTCAATGCCTGACCACCAGATCACGGAACTCGCTTCTACCCTGTTCAAAGTAAGGCAATCTGTTTCTCATGCATTGAGGATGGTTAGGTTACTGCATGTACCTATTTCAATTTGCCCTGAGATTATAATTTTTGAGGAACTTTTCTCTATTCGAAAAATCATGTGATCTTAACAATGGGCAAGAGCCTCTCTTGTGGGCAGAAGTAAGAAGCTAAAGATCCTCCAAGCTTCATCATAAAAGGAAATACAGAACTGTCCACTTTAATAATAATCCACACAATTGGCATAGTTACTGCGGAATGTGTTTTATTTTGTCCTATCAAAGATATTAATAGAATATTAGTGAGCAATGCCCTTTACCTTCTGGTGTTAATAAGTGTTCAAAAATTCAGGAAGGAAATTCCCTTAACTTTTCACTATTTTTCCCATCCTCTACCGTTCCATCGCCAGCGCCTGTAATTAGTCACCTGAGGCTCACCACACGGCACCTTGACCAAAAAAAGTGGGAAGAAAAGGTTCCAATGCTTAACACTTGTTTCCAAAAGCGTGGAGGGGAAATTTTCTGTGCAAAGTTCTGACACTTTTTGCTGAGTGTCCCTGAACACATTATGTATCATCTTTGTTCTCAATCTTCTTCTGAACAGTAGGCACCGTAGCCACCCTTATCCTCTTGGGATACATTCCAAAACCCCCATGGATGCCTGAAACCATAGATAGTACCAAATTTGTGCATGCTATACATTTTCTCATACATACAAACCTATGATGGTTTAATTTATAAATTAGGCACAGTGAAAGATTAAGGACAATATAGTAAAAGTTAGGGCAATATGCTGTAGTAGTGTGATCTGACTGTGGCCTGTCTCTCAGAATACCTTACGGCAGAGTACTCACCCTTCTCGCGACGGGGTGCGGTGGTGTGATATCTGCACGATGTGACGAAGAGAGGTGAATGACACCGGCATGGTGAGATAGTGTTGTGCTGCTGTGATGGTGACTTGGACACAAGCACTGTGGCACCAACACAGTTAGCCGATGACTGATGTGGCTACTAAAGCGACTAATGGGCGGGAAGTTTATACAGTGTGGAAACAGTGGATAGAAGGGTGATTCATGAGCTGGGCTGGATGCAGCTGACAACATGAGATTTCATCACTCTTCCCAGTTTCAGTTACCTGGAGTTAACCATGGCCCCAAAATATTAAACAGAAAATTCCAGAAATGAGCAATTCATAAGTTCTAAATTGTGCACGATTCTCAGTAAACCTTAAACCAATGCACTAGCATTTGGAGATTGTGGCTAAAAATCTGAAACAAACCTGCTTTACACGACAGCCTGTAAATGACAGAGTTAACAGGGTAAAGAAGAAAAAGGAAAGGGAGGAAGAAGGAGGAACGATGAGGGTGAGGAGGAGGAAGGGGAGGAGGAAGGGAGACTTAAAACAACAACTACTTTGGAAGTTAATTTACATGATCTAATAAAAATGAAAGCGTGCGCCGGGGCGACCACCATCCTGTCTCTGGCAATAGACCCCAGGAACTCTTGCAGGCGTGGCCCAGGGCAGTGGACCGGGATGTCTGACCATGAGCATCAGACCCTTCCCATTTGCAAGGCTAATGCTTAGGGCAGCTGCTGACTCAGTGATGTTAATAACCTATAATACTTTTCTATTAACTGTGGGCGGTGACTTCTTTCTTGCTAATACCAAGAAAACAGTTGAATAGGTTTATATGTTTCAAATTCAGATTTGTTTTCTCCCGGCCAAAAACATCAGGGAACACTGATGACAAACTGGTCACGGTGTGAAGAAAAGTTGTGTCTAGAACTCTGTTTTCTATCCAGATACCCTAAGAAGACATTTATGTCCGACACATTGGTAAATGTGTAATTTATAGGAGTAAAATGGTGCACGATTATTCAGAAAAAAAATGTTGAAACATATTGTGATTACTAGGCATTAGCTTGATTTGGTGCAATGAGAAAATTAATGGCCAAAACCCCACAAATGCATACTCACCCAATAATATTTTAGAAGTTTTACGAGGCAAATTTTTATAAGCACAGTAGAACAAAACACAGTCTCTGTCCTCTGGCAGCTGACACGTTTCTTAGGGAGACATGCACAGGTGCACATACAGTTTCACAGCAGATATTGAGTGCTGCGATAAAGATGCATATAAAAATTTGACACAACAGACAAAACTGTGAACATTTTGTTGTGCCTGTAGTGATGAAGAAGAAATTCCCAAAGCACATGGAACATCAACTGGACAGCAAATGCTGGGCGTGAAGAGTAAATGCAGCCATGAGCTGCGCAATGACATTTGGGTCAAAGGCGGTGGCAGGCACGGTGGTGGCACACCACACGGCCTAAATGTGCAATGGGCTACACCACCTGGGTTTGTGTGAATGCAATCTGTGATGTTCTCACAACCACAGAATCACCTATCGAGATGTTTCTTAGAAGGTATCCCTGCTGTTAAGAGGCACACAACAGGAATCCCCCCACCATTTTTCCTGCTTCCCTTTAGGAATGTTGATTGGCAAAGACTGAAATATGGGTTAATAGCGTGAGGGTCTTTGCTGTTCAAGAATCTCCACAGTAAAAATAAGAGCAAATCATTCAGTGTAGGGATTTTTAAAATATACCAGGTAGGGGGAAGCCCTATAGGCAGATTTCAGGATTCAGGGGCCCCTGGCTGGAGAATCCACACATTTTGGTAGCTTCTTCCCACAGTGGATGAGAGTGCATTAGGGTGACCTCAGATACTGAGTCTCCATTTCAGTCCAAGCATCTTACTCAACAGAATGAATGGCATGATTTTGCTAATGGCATGTGGGTTTCATTGTGGCTAAGCTTATTAATTTATGTAGAAAAATGGCCTGTGTCCTGATAAAATACTTCTAAAATTAAATATATTTTATTGATTATGCTATTACAGTTGTCCCATTTTTTTCTCCCCTTTATTCCCCTCCACCCCATACCCCCTCCCACCATCATTACTTTTATAGATTGCATTCTTATAGCTTACTAAGAACTTATAAAGCTGTGACAATATTTATGTTATGCCTGTTGGATCAGGCAGGGTTCTACCTTACAAAACAAATAAAGATATGCCCGCTGAGGAATAAGTGCTTGCTCTGAAGCTTATGCCACAAGGGAGCCATTTTTTCTGGTGCTCTACACAAATGTTTTGGCATAAACCACCAGAAGTGCATAGAATATAGCACTTCCAACTAAGTAAACACCTTAAAAGTAATCTCTAGATATTTTTTTCAGTTCAGTAACAACACCCACCGCAAAACTGCAATGCCCTTCAAAGGGGCAGATGGTAATTAAAAGCTTAACCTCAGTCCTTTCTGCAGAGGACTGGCCTGGATGGACTGGAGCTCTCCAGAGGACCCCTTGCCCAGCCAGCTCTGAGTGCAGCCCCCAGGCTTCTCGCCCTGCCCCTGAAATTTGCTAATCTGCTGGAACCCGTGACAGTGGGAGAAGCGCAGAAGTACACTGCCTGGACACAGACTTCTGGCCTTTTGCAAAATCCGAGGCCACATGGGTCATACCTTTCAGCATTGTGTTGTGAGCTTGCCACTGTGGTGCCCCTGTGTCGTGCTCAGAATCATAGCCGACATGGTGGCTGCATTGCCTGCCTTCCCTCTGGGCCACCCCACTCCCCACTTTGGATTCTCATCAATTTCGTGTCAGTCTCCATGCAGACAAACAGCATCATTTAGAAGATCACGGACAAGCCAGAGAGCCTTCAAGGACCACATGACAGTGATTCCCTGTTGAGAAATGCTTTGTCCCTGTAGGGGCAGAAAGAATAACTACACAGACCAAGACTGTTTTAGGACATCACTTTATTTTTTCTTTCTGCAGGGGAAAGTGTGTTACTTAATGAAAAAGGTAACTTTTTCTCAAATGTCTTAAAATCTTAAACACTGGAAAAAAAAATACTTGATTGTAGTGCAACCCAGGGGTCTTTATTTGCACACACACAAAACAAAACCAAAAGCAAACAAAAACAAAAAACAAAGTTCTCTTCTAGTATTACTCTAGTCTAGAATATTTTCATGCAATTGGATCAAAAACATTAACAAGTAAAAAAGCAAGAATTATGCCCATAAGTCACTTACATGAACAGTGAAACACACACTGAAATTTTTAATGTGAAATTGTTTTATAAAGCATATACAAATTTTAAAAATAGAAAGAAAATAAATTTTATGTAGTCCATTGCATAAGGTGTTAACTGCCCACTTCACTGCATTTCATCCATTTGTAGTCATAGACTTGGAAAGATTCTGTTCCCGAATTTTTACTAAATGTATTGTTACAGGACTTTTGAGCTCATTGTCTTCATTATTATAATTCCCTCTCCCTCTGATCATGGTGCCCTCTTGAGATGGGCACCTGTGCAGTTCACCTGAAGCTGGTCAGGCCAGAGTCCTTAGCAAAGCCATTTGTGGAGATGCTGCTTGAGAGTTAGGCATTTGCACACAGAGCAGAGCTACGGAAAAGGGCCAGCACCAGGTGATGTTGTTGGGATTCCAACATGTTGTTGCCACCATGTTCATTGTAACAACGGGTTTCTTAATTATTTGAGACTATTAATGCACCCATGATACCATTTATTTTCCTTAAATTATTTTTAGGTTGTTTCTTTAACTTGTGACCCAAACAGGCTTGATGCTTAAGAATAGAGAATATTGGGTTAGTAAACTGGTCTGAAAATGTCCTGGACTAAGAGTAGAAATGACTGCACTCCAATGACAATCATACATAATAATTTGGGAGGAAGAGAATGATGGATGTATCAAAGTCTCCAACGAACCCCTGCTCGCACAGACCACCTTCTGATTCTGAGAAGTAAGGACTCCGAGTGTAATTATTAATTCTAATCAGATTTAAATGTCCATTAAAGGTTACTAATAAGGTAAAGAGACCATCTAGTGTTTAGTTCCCAGGGTTTGGTGAGCTAGGGAATGGACATCCTGGAGGAGGAGGTGGGACAGGAAGAGAGAAAGCGTGAGCAGAAGGAGAGAGAGAAAGTGGAGGGAAGGGTGGGCAGACATGTTCTAAGGCAAAGAAACACCTGATTTACAGAAAATTCCCAGGAGTATGTTATTTTAAAGTGACAGCGTTGTCATAGCTCTTCATCTGCATCTCTTAGTTAGATTTCCTCATTAAAAGCAATAGAAAGAGGGCCTGGGTGGTAACTTAAGTACAAGCCATTTATTGGGTGGATACTGGTACCTCAGAGAATCTCCTGAGAGCTGGGGAACCTGACCTGGCAGTGGGAAGACCCTCGATGTTCCACGTAACAGAGAAGCAGAAACTCACGATAGAAGGAAACTGCCCTGCCCGTCTCTGCTTTGTCAGCACATAATATCTAACCACTTTCTCTGCGCCTGACTCACCTGACAGTGGGTCAAAAAGTAGGCAAGAGACAAGACTTTGACCCCATCCTTCTAGAAAGAAAGATGAAAGAGAATCCAGTTCCTTCGACTCCAACAACAAGAGACAAGCTCACACTTCAGTCACCCACTGACAGTAATCAAAACGAGAGTAAGGCAATTTCTGAAAAACAATTGGGGCACTACAAGGAAAGGGTGAATGGGAATGAAGTATCAACCAAGGTGCCACAATTTACACCAGTAAGTCTGCAAAATTACCAGTATTTTACATGTGACTCTATGTATATATTCTTATTTTAGTAAATAATTAATGATATTTAACTTTTTAAATAATTCCCTGTGTTTGAGTACTGCAATGTTATTAAAATGTGGTTCATTTTTTTGGTTTAGTAATGATATGAATTTTCTGTCTGTTTACATTCTACACTTTATCTTATGTGAATTTCTTGCATCTTTTAACAGTAAAACAATATTAACAATAGTTCCAAGTTTTTGAATAACTAAGATGCCTGAGACACCATGCCTTGCTCTTCTCTTGACATACAGAAATATATTTAATTTTATACATACTTCATATATCACATTGGAAGTGGTTTTATAAGATATTTTTGTCTCTGTGGGGGAAAAGAAATTCAGTCCATGTGGTAGAAAAAAAGATACAAACTTGAGCTACCTAGAAATGAGATGAACTATAATTTATTAGTATAAAGGGAAAAGTAACATAAATGTATATGTTTTTGTGTGTTTGTGTGTGTGTGAAAACATTTGGCAACTGTGTCACTTTTTATAGAAGTACCACATTTTGTCATTAAAATTTGGGTACTTGACTACTTTACATATCTCAGTTGAATCACACTGAACTACTTTTGCTCTATTTCAAACTGTTCTCTGAAGTGTCAATTTCACATCTCTCTTAAGCAGAAAAGTTGACTGCGCAGTAATGTTACAATAATTACAATTATATTCTGGAAGCAAACTTTCCAAATAATTATATTTATATGAAATGTACTCAAGTATTGTTTTTCCTCTATCAGCTTTTCCAGTATCTCTTGTTTCCTTATAAATATAAGTGAAGTGTTACTTATTTTCCTGGAACATTACTGATGGCATTGGCTATGTGACTCTCTAATTGTATAGCTACCAAGAAGTCGCAGGAAACAAAGTGATGAATGGACTAAGAAATCCCCGGATTGCAATCTACCGAATGAAAATTTCAGTCAGTCAACAATTAGCATGTTTTCAGTTCCGCTAAATATTTGCTGTTTGATGGCATTGCTCCAGCACTGTGGGACAGGGAGAGAGAAAGGAGGTGGGAGGAGCAGCAGACTAGACCAGGTGTGGGCCCCACCTGGAGGAATTACCGTCCAGTGAAGGACCATGCATCTTGCCTCAGTGGAACTTGTTGAAAGCCAAGGCATGCACTGTTATACTCAGGCGGAGACAGCAGGCTGCCCAGGCTTCTGGAGCTTCAGGGGAAGGCTCTTGGGGGCCAGGACTCCAGGCTTCAGTGGATGTGATCCATGGCCTGCCCAGACCCCTGAGGGCCCCTTTACCAGCTCTGTGCAGCTCACCCCTCACCCCGGCCTCTGTGTGTTTTTCTGCTGATAGATAGCACCTGCCAAATTCTTCAGAGGGGACCCCTTGGGCCCTGGAGCTGCTTGTCTACCCTGGAAGCCAGCAGTGACCAGCACTGGGGATTTTTCTAAGCCCTAACCCATCCCCACTGAGCTGTTTGCGCTTGGTGACTGGCTGCTACCGAGAACCAGATTGCTGGTCCTGAGGGGCAGTTCTCTCCAGAGCTCTCTGCAGGGCCCGCCGGGTTAGGGTTCCACCTGAATCACACTAGGCTGGCTCCTTCCTTTCCATGGTGCTGCTCACCCTGCTCCCTCGCTGCCCCCCTGTGTGCTGGGGTCTACACCTGACCAGGACAGAGGCAGGTGTTGATAGATGCCTTAGATGGCTAAAAGAAGGCGGAGGGAAGAAAGGGGGCATTCAAGAACATGCAGAGTTGGAGTAGAAGTGAGGAAAGGTAGAAGGTGAGGCTAGGGGCCTTGTCTCAACAGACAGCTGTATGAGTTTGCTCAGGCTGCTGTAACAAAGCACCACAGACCGGGCAGCTTGAACAACAGAAAATTATTTTCTCATAATGCTGGGGACCAGAAGCATGAGGTCAAGGCGTCAGCAGGGTTGGTTTCTCCTGAGGCCTCTCTCCTTGGTCAGACGGCCATCTTCTTCCTGTGTCCTCACATGCATGTTCTTCTGTGCCCGTCAGTGCTATAATCTCCTCTTCCCACAGGGACACATTTCTGTGGGACGAGGCCCACCCAGGTGACATTTTACCTTGATTACCTCTGTAAAGACCCCACCTCCAAACACAGTCACATTCTGAAGTATTGAGGGTTAGGACTTCAACACTGGAATTGGGGGGCGCAGTTTAAGGCATAACAGTTGTGAATAAAACAGACAAAAACTAACTCCTTCCAGGGCACTAAAGTATAGTATCCCAGATACAGAAAAGGGACCAGAAGAGAACCGTAGCAGGAATTGTGGGCTGGAGTGAGTCTTAGCTGAGAGCCCTGTTAATCTTCCTTCAGGAGATGGAATTTGAGTAGATGCCTGCCATTCCCAGGAGTTTCACTTCTGTTCTCTAGACAGCAAAGGGACATCCAAGATTTTAGGTAGGAGAGTGACAGGGTGAGGTTAACAATATCAAATATCACTTCTAAACATTTCCCACACATTTCCACTCCTCTCATACTGCCACCGTGATGCTCTGCAGGCCTCCTGACCCTCACTGGATTGCTGCACAGGCCTCCCAGGTGACCTCCTAACTGAAGCTCTGTCCCTTCAAATGTGCCCACATAGCAGCCGGAGTAATCCATCTAAAATGCGAATCCTGCCATGTCACGCACCTCTGCTTAAAATCCTTCCACACATTTCTATCTCCCAAGCAAGCTCCCATAGGACACTCCTGTTAGGCAAGGGGAGACACAGCGTCTGTACGCATGTGTGTAACCATCCCGTCCTTTACAAAACATGCAAAGTGAGTGTTGCATAGAGATGCTTTAGTAGCTGGTTAACTACCAATTTTAAATTATTATTGGGCTCATGGTGGTCATTTACTCTTACCATTTATCCTCATTTAACAGACCCAAGGAGTAAAACCATCACCTTAAACACCCCAAAGCTGTTGATGTAACGAGAGGGTCTGTCTTTTCTGTCAGCATCTGGGCCTCCTGCCCATGGTGGGACAGTCCATGGGACATTCCATGTGACTGGGGCAGGTAAGGTCTCCACGGGGCCCCAGCCCACCTCAGCCTCACATGCCGGGCACAGCCCTCAGGCTGTGCAGACGGTGGTGGTGCTCGAAATCTCACCCCATGCGTGATGAGAGCATGGCTTTGTGCCCTCCCCCTGCACTTCCTCACCCACCCTGCAAAGGCTCGATCCTGCTCACCTTGGAGCTCAGACTTTAGGCTCTTTAGGAAACAGTACCTTCCCTTCCCTCATATAAGGATGTTGATAAATGTCTATGAGTTTTATGATGTGGGCACTGGTCAGGGGAACCCCTGACACATGTGCTTTTCTCCCTTTGAAGCCCCATGAACGCCCTATTATGACTCCCAATAAATAGATGGGGAAACTGAGGAAATGAAAGTAAGTTTCTTGGCCAGAGGCAGATGGCCAGCAGGTGGCAGAGCCTGGACTTGACGTCCGGCCATTTGTCTCCAGAGTTCATGTGCCCAGTTTACCTGGTTGGGTTTCTCCAGGGTGTGTCGGTATCACTGATTCGTCACATTGTGTCATTGTCGCCAATAGTTGCCATCTGGAAGGAACTGATTATGAGCAACAAGTTGGCCCTTGATAAATATCTATTGAATCATTGATACATCTGCCTTTTGGAGTGAATCACATTTAAACACTGTATCAGTGTAGTCGATACAACAAGACTGCCTAAAGATTGGAGCAAATTCTTGTTTACTTTGTTGAAAAGAAAACCCTAATTTCACTGTGAAGCCATGTATCAAAAATCTGCTTCAGAAAAGGAAGTGTTTGGGGTCAGTTTACTACTCAAGGCTATTTATAAAGTCATTCCAAGAAATGTTTATTGTAGAACTTACAAGTGACAGTTGAGGATGTAGCTCATGACCTCTGACATTTCATCGCACTATAAGAATTGATTTCTCTTCCCTCTGTCCCAATAAAACTCACCGTACTCGGGGTCATGGGGAGAAGGAAACAGAAGGAAGGAGATGTGACTGTGCACTCAGTTGCTTAGCAAGAGAAGTTGGCTGCACTGCCCTTGTAGTTGGTTGTCCACAGGGAACCTGCTCCCTGTGATCCACGGACAAGGGGGGCTGAACCCACACACACCCCTACCACAGTGGGCTGTCTTCTCTGCCATGCGTTTGCTGCCATCCTTGCCACACCATCGTGTGCAGATTTGAAAGGACAATTGTTCCCATAAATTAAAAAAATCCTCATGTTATGTGATCTGTTGACTGGTGGGAGGGCCATTATCAAGATTTATTGACTTGGAGGAGTCACATTTTCTTGGGCACTGCAGAGCCTAAACATTAGTATCTAGACTAAACATTTTTGGTCTTGAAAGCTTTCCTTTCTTTTAAATTGGTTTTCATGCCAAAGCTCTTCTTTTCTCATTAGAATACACGTTTCTCTCTCTTGTGTGGGAGGACAATACCATATAAAATCGCATGTGATTTCTTTCAAACTTTGTCAAATAATCATATTAACTGGTTATTTGACAGAGTTGTATTTCTAAGTTCAAGCCAAATCTTTTTTTTTTTTAAAATACCATTAATCTTTAACTTTCAACAGACTATTGACTAAGCTATTACAAACATTGCTTATCATGGAATATACTTTTTCACTCACAAAATAATTGTCACAATAAGTAGACTTTTCTGCATCTCAAGAAATTAGGTTGTATATAAAAATATAAAATGTAGTAGGAGTTTTTACACTATTAGAATTGTTTAATCAAGATATATTTTCCAAGAAGATCATTCAGACTTTCAAGATTTTTAATGTCTTCTGCTCTTAATTATCCAACAATGAAATTGCAGATGCTGATTACATATCTATATCTATATCTATGTCTATGTCTATATCAAATGTTTCTACTGGATGCTTGTTTATGGCTGAACTTCTAAATGGTGGGGCAGCCAGCCCTCAGACGATGGTAACGTGGTAATGACTTGCCTATCTCCGCACTTTGAGATGGTTGGGGCCTACATATGAACATCTGGAGCAGATGGGCCATGCATCATGACATGCAAGCTGCTCTCTGGAGGGCCTCCCAGAAATGACTTCCTAGCAATCCATGCTATCCATATGGACATGGTTTCCAGCTCAGTAACTCCCGGTCCAATAACTACAGGAATACTTGTGGCATGTCACATGTATGGAAATGAAAGGCTTATACATTGAATAAAAGCAACAATGGAAAAAAAATCCCATTGATAACACTCAAAAAGGTTCAATGACAAATACTGTCATATTTTATATTTACCAAATTGATTATGTCTTTGAATTAATCAGCAAAAAAAAATAACAACGTCAGAATTTCTCAGTTGACAGCTCCTTTGCAGGTATGGAACTATGGAGCGGCTGTCTGGAATAAGGAGCCAGGGTCCAGACACACTCACCTCTCATTAATCCTGTAGTCTCGGTCACTTCTGTGTCTGTTTCTTCAAAGGGTTTGGGGAGAATTAAGTGAGATCCTTTTTATAAAGCAGGATTTGTCTTGTTCTCATGACATTAGTGGTAGCTTTATCTCTCTCCCTAGTGTGCCTTTCTCCTGCTCACACGTGTTCTCCGTAAGTAGTCTGTGTGCCTGAGTATACACGCCCATGCACAGGTGTGTCGGCAGTGTTTGACGGAGTATGCTTGTGCAAGACTCCCATGCCCTTAGTACACAGCATTTGCAATCTTTTGTTTGTTGGTTTGTTTTTACCCTTTAAGGGTTCTGAGTTCAAGCTGTGCCTTGTCAATGTATGTGTTTATTATGGTCCTAATATTATTCATCCTGAGACACTGGTATGCAACTAATGGAGTGACTTTGTGATGTTTGACAGTCAAGGCAGCATGGTAACAATACTAATTTTATTATCAATGTTTTATTAGTGATGCATCTTACGTCTTGTAAAACTTGTTCCAGAGGCTCCTTCCCTTTTTTATAGACTCTTTGCATTTGCTAACAGGCATGCACAGTTATTTTATTAAATTGCTGATCAATTTTCTAATTTTTCTATAACAATAGTGCTTATTTTATTTATTAGTATATAATGCCATGATATTAATAGTCTCTGTGTTTCATTCCAAGATACTTATTGTACTAAAGTTCATTTCAACTTTTGCCTTTTAGTCCTCAGTTCTATGTAAGATCCTTGAAACTGAGTCAGTACACTGATGAGATTCAGCTCTGCACAGTGTTCCATTAGGCACCTGTTAGCACAAGAAGTCATTTTATTGTAAATTTATTAAAAATAAGTTTAAATATAGGAGCTATCTCCTCAAAATATACAAAGCAACCTCATAAAATCTTATATTTACACACATATTGAATATAAAAAATCTTGCTAGTTGTCTTGGAAGTATTAAATCTCTATAATGTTATCTTCCTTTTACATAAGAAAGATTATCATATGTATAGGATAAAACAAAATATCAACAAAAACCAAAATTTACTATGGAAAGGGAGCTTTTAAGAAAGATAGGACTATTCTAGAGAAGACTCTGTAGAAATCAAAATCATGGTACGTGAACTAGATAGAGCTATACAGATTTATTAACCATCACCAGAATTTTTCAGTAAAACATCATCTAAATTATGATAGTAAATTCTAGCTTGAAGTCAATGAATAGCCAAAAAATTCAGGATGCTGCTAATTGAGTTTTTAAGTAAAAGGCTTATATATTCATGCACTTGTATACTTCTGTTGATGGCATATTTATTAATATTTTTATTGTCAATGCATCTAGAAATTGTAAATGTTTTTTAAAAACCTTAAATAAAGTTCTGCTTTCACAATGATATTTGGGGACGATAATGCATAAAATCAATGTGTATGATCAACTAATTAAGCACTGCCACGGGAATTTACAAGAGACGCCCCTGCATTGGCCAGAGCAGTGAGAACATTCTTCTTGTGTGGGATGAGGCCTATGCTGGTTTTTGGCAATTGGAAAGTGTAAGGAGAGGCAATTGCAACTGAAATCTTAAATTACTGGTGAAAAATATCTTTTCTTTCCCTGTAATTCCGGTGAAAAGAACACTGGATTAAAATCTAGCCATTCTAGGTTTAAAACTTATTTATCTCACTCCCTAAAGGTAGGTGCTTAGGAAAGTCACTTTATTTCTCTGCATGTCAAATTTCTCATCTATAAACCCAGGGGACCAGCATCTGTGAACTCTTCCAGCTCTTCAAATTGATGCTTCTAAACAAATGTTTCAAGTGCAGAGCTGAGCGGAAGGGGGGGCAACCAGACTGTGCCTCTCCCAGATGCAGCCTCTGTCACAGGGGACCAGACGTTTGCCCCTGGGTACGGGGAGCGCATCTGAGTAAATTCTCACACGGCATCTGTGTGGAGGCAACAAAGGGGCTCAGAGTACACACGGAAGACAGGCTCCATCACTTTCCTCTTGGCTTTCCTGATAAAACATAAATTATGTTTCTCACCCTGACAGGGATTATTTGTTCATCTTTCTCCTGGTAGCTGACCCCAGAGGCTCTGGAGTGTTTCATCAGAAATTCTTGCCACTGATTTGAGATCCCCGAAAGCATTTCTTAAAATACTTTGAACTCCAGCTAGAACAGTGAGTTATTTCTTCTAATGATGCATCTTTAAAGTAGGAGGGAAATATGCATTTAACTGTATAAGATGGGGTCTTAAGGATATGAGTGTGCCTTCATGCGTAGGTTTGTGTACACACATACGTATAATGTATGCATATATAAGTATATATACATATAACTTATCTTTGCAGTTTTTCATACCAGTGCAGCTACTCTTCAAAGGACCTTCTTTCCCATTTTGCCCAAAAGACAATGTAATAGTAAAGTTGGTTCTGAAAAAATGATCACAAATGAACATGACATAATCACAGTACAAATAAATGCGGGGAAATAGAATTTTAGCAAACAAAGATTTTCACTGAAACCCCAAAGTAAAAAAAAAATACTTTTTTGAGTTGCTTTAAGAGGAAGACCAGCTCAGAGGAATGACAAAGAAGGAGGTGGAGTCAGCGCCAAAGTTCAGGACGATGAAAGTGTGTGCACACAGCTGTCCATGCACAAAGGCATTATGTGACCTTCAAAACCAGACACTCTACACAGACTATGGGGATACTGAATTTTCTTCATTGTTACAGTTACAAAATTATTTTAGTTGCTAAATATGAGTTGACACTTTTCTATTATAAAGCAAAAGAAATGGATATTTCCACCAAATTTGTGAATGCATGTTCTCAAATATGTACTGTGAACTGGGAAGACACAAAGGCAATGGAGATTTCCCCCTTCACCTCGCACTTGGGACCCTCTGACGATACCAGGGAAGACGATCCACAAACATGGAGCTCGTTCTGGAATCACCTGCCATCCCCTCAAATGCCGAACTGGCTTCCTTCACACCACGGTGTCATGACTCCGGCACTGTTCCCACTGGGGGCCATGAAGCCTTCGTTGCAGACAGTTGTTTCACACTTAGCAGCATCTCGGAATTCTCCTTCCCCAGCTGGGACAACCAGAATGTCCCCAGACATTCTCAAATGTGCCCTGATGTCAGAGTTCTGTTGCTGGCATCCCGTCTCTGACTCTGTTTTTTCTTCAAGTTCAAAAGTGACGGGCCTGTGGTCTGTGTCCTTGTATCTGACAATGCCTACATGGGACTTTTTGCAATTAAGTTCAGTCTGGAAAATCACTTGAGGGATGAGATTGTTCCCCCTTGGGATCAAGCCAGCCATGCAGGCCACAGTCTATAGTATTGTGTCCACAGCAACATACCATGAGAGACCGCCAGTGCCTTCAACA
Source organism: Micronycteris hirsuta (assembly GCA_004026765.1). Taxonomy (NCBI): domain Eukaryota; kingdom Metazoa; phylum Chordata; class Mammalia; order Chiroptera; family Phyllostomidae; genus Micronycteris; species Micronycteris hirsuta. The sequence goes on from PVJI01010202.1 coordinate 32,685, forward strand.
GAATAAGTGCACCAGAGCTACAGCCTGTCCTGGCTCTTGTGCTTGGCCTTACTTCCCTTGAACTGTAACTTACTAGAAGGCAAGGCAGCATATTTCCTATTCTCTACTCAGTTATTGGTGCTTTGCACACTGCTTGATACATAGTAGACACTGAGTAAATAATTATTGAATCAATAAATATTGGAATGAATAAAATCTAATTCTATTGTAGAAAGAAAATAAAAATAACATTTGTGGCAAAAATATTATAATTGAAAATTATAGACTGTGAAGCATTAACAATAGATGCTTATTAAGGCAATACTGAGTCACAAGATATCTTTACAAGATAAAGATCAAGTTAAACAGTGCACAACCTTGGTAAAACTTCCATACTCTATCTGATAATTGAAACTGTATCTGAAACACCACTGTTCCTTAATCTCAAAAAGTGATACCATCTGCGAATTTTCAGTTTATTTTATTATTATATACCTAAACACAAAGCTTTGTATAAGCAAGGAACACCTCATACTACTTTTATAAACTGCTATCTTTCACTGAGCTTCATTCCTTTATTTAAATATTCCCAATCATTTTATTATCATTTCCAACATAGAGCAAAATTGAAAATGTCCAATGCCCATATGTCCAACACCTATATTCTGCCAATAACACTTCACTATATTTGTTCTACACATCTATCCACCCATCTTTCATCAATCACCCTTTTTCCCTGATGCATTTCACAGTAAATTGCAGAATTTAGTATTTAGATTTTAATATGTGTTTATAGGTTTTTGTTCAGCCATAAATTGCTATGCACAAATCCTAAGTCTTTACTTCCTGAGTTTTGGCAAACACATGCACCTGTGTTGCCAATCCCCTGTGAAGATACACAGCATCACACGATACGGGAAAGCTCCCTCAGGTCCTTACTAGCTAAAATGCCACCCCCTCCACCTCCAGGACAGTTTCTGTTCTTGTAGTGTTATTGTTGTTTCGTTTGTTTGTTTATTATTGATCAGCTTTAGATTTATCTGATTTGGAATTTTGTAATTTTATATAAAGGGAACTACACACTATATACTCTTTTGTTGTGAAGTTTCTTCCACTCACCCTAGTATTTGTGATATTTCCATTGTATGAATCTGAAGCTCATTTCTTTTCCTTGCTCAGCAATATTTCATTGGTTAAATATCTCAATGTTGATACATTTTCCTTTTGATAAAAACCTTGCCTGTTTCTACATTTTGCTATTATAATTAAAGCTGCCATGAGCATTCAATTACGCATATGGTGAGACCATGTTCTTTCTTACGCGTAAATGTCTAAGATTAGAATTGCCGACCCACATGACAAAGTGCATGTTTAATTATAAGAAACTGGCAAACATTTTACAAAGTGGTTTTACATTTTTCCCAATTTCACACACACAAAAAATATACAAGGGTTCCAGTGGCTCCACATTCTTATCAACAGTTGGTGTTATCATCTTTTTAGTTTTAGCCATCTGACCCTGGCTGGTGTGGCTCAGTGGATTGAACACCAGCCCGTGAACGAAGGGGTCACTGATTTGACTCCTGGTTGGGACACATGCCTGGGTTGCAGTCCGGGTCCCCAGTTGGGGGTATGCGAGAGACAGCCACACATTGGTGTTTCTCTCTCTTTCTCCCTCCTTTTCCCTCTCTCTAGAAGTGAATAGATAAAATCTTTTTTTAAAAGGATGTAATGATATTTTTAAAAATTAGCCATCGGATGGGTAGTGATGTTAATTTGCATTTCCCTGGTGACGAATGGGTTTAGGCCCTTTTCCACCTGTATGAGGACTATTTGTTATCTTCTCATGTAAAGTGTCCTTTCTATTTTGGCCAGTTTTGTTGGACTTTTTTATTATTGAGTTGTAGGAAGTTAAGTCTCTCAAATATATATTTGAAGGGTAATGTTCCCTGCAGTTCACTCTCATGAAAGAGGTGTCAGGAAATTCTGTTTTCAGGGCGTCTTTTCCTTGCAGTGTGTCTAGATCTTTCTTGTTCTTCTTTTTATGATTGAACACATTGCCTAAGAAGCTGATTTTTGTCTTTATTAATTTTAGAAGTTGCAGATCATTCTAAGTATTAACTTTTATGTCAAAAATTTTAGTGTGTGATCTTTTTTTGTATTGTTATTTATAGAAAAAAAACCCTCTTTTAATCTTTTACACATTTTTATGAAATATAATTTTATCAGAGCCCATTATGTATGCATGCTCACAGTCCTCTCTCTATTAAAAGTAGCCACATCATGTATCACATTCACACCTTTGAAAACCTTTAAACCTGTTCCTATTCCTCGGAGAATTTCAGAATTACACTTGGCCTGACCGCCTCTCACTCTGCCAGGGGTGTCTCCTCCCTGGTCACAGAGAACTCCATGACGACAGAGCAGCTTTTTCCCAAAGATTACTCTTTCAGTGTAGCCAACAGTCAGTTCCTGTTGCTCACCATTAATTCTGGAGCAACAGTTGTCTTTGATTCTCCCTCTACTTTCTGGGAGATAAAATTGTCAGCAGATCAAGTTTGATACTTATCAGATACAGTGTTTTAGGTGAATGAGACTTCCCACAGATGCATCAAAATTGAAATCTCCCATCAGAGCTGTGTCGTTTCACTATGCCATTCTTGTGATCTGTGCCACAAATGTGCACAGCTCATTTGTTCTGCTTTGCAAGTGCGGTCTGTTCTATTTCTCAACCACAATGTGGTTTCTCTCTCTCTCTCCTTTTATCTTTAGAAGAGTCCTTCAGAGTGTGTCTTCACCATGAGTTTTAGGGAATTTTCATGCAATTATACACTTTTTTTCACATGCAGAGCTCATTGTGCCCATTTCTAAGAGATCTGTTCTTTTTACTCAACAAGTGCATTGGAGTTTTCTTACAAACAGCTCATCTGGGTCCCAGTGATAGTTCATAAATCAGAGTTCCCTCCACATGTTAAGACCTCGGGTCGCCTTCCCACGTGACTCTCACTCTGAGTGCTTCTGTGACATGACCAAAGGATGCTGGTTTCTCAGGATGACCAGCCCTAAGATCCTTTCTTGTTGTGTGGAGAACCTGATAGTGCCTCTCATTCAGAAAGTTCAAGTTTGTCTCTCTGGAGAAGCATCCCATACATATGGTATGATTCACAGATCTACCTCTGTTTTTTTTTTTTTTTTTTTGGTTTTTTTTTTTTTTTTTAACACATTTCCAAGTATTTCTGCTTAGGAAACCACCTGAACTTGAGGACATCAGGGCCAAGTGGCCTGTGGCTCTGCCCACGGGCTGGGTGGGTGCATGTGCGTGTCACACTCCACGCTGCCTCCCAGTGTCAGACGCTGAGACTGCCATCTGTCCTGACGTACAGGACTGTGGCTGGGATGCACCCAGCAAGGGGGCTTTCTGAAAGCTCTGAAGCTCCTTGTATGGCTAGTTTGCAATAATTTTTATTTTTTAAAATTTTTCATTATAATACTTATCTTTTCCTCTTTATTGAATCTATTGGAGTAACGCCGGTTAACACAATTACACAGGTTTCGGGTGCACAATTCCACAGCATATCATCTGTGCGCTGCGTTGTGTTCACCACCCCAGGTCAAGTCTCCTCGCATCGCCATCTATCCCCCTTCACCCTCCTCCACCTCACTCCACCCTCCACTCCGCAGGCACCACGCGGTTGTCTGTGTCCATGAGCTTTTATTTATCTTGATGACTGAACTTTTTCCTGCCCCTCAGGTGTGGTGCTGCAGTTTCATTTCTGCCTTGCTTCTTCTCAGTCTTGACCCTGTAAATATTCTGCATACCTTTAATGCTTAAATATTCTACAGTAAAAATAAAAGTTGTAATATAGTAAAAATAAAAGTTGTAATAACCTACTTCTCTCTCTCTAAATGACTTAATTGGAAATCGCAGACCATAGTAATTCCAATGTTTTAAAACTTATTCTGCCTTCCTGTTTAACATTTTTAAAGTTGTCGTTTTAGTGATTAAGTTTGAAAACCAATGGTCCTGCTGATAAAGAAAAGCCCTGAGAAAAAGGGGGGGGGGACCTGGAGACACATACCGCAGCAGGGAGCATGCGGTTTCTAGGAATTGGGAAGGGGGACTGCCTGGTCACAGTGCACATGGGGCCTCAGGACTCTCCTCTGGGGACCCAAAGTACATGTTTCCCAGCCGTCTGCTCATGGCTCATTGCCTAGGACAGCAGGCTGCGTTCTGCTTTCTAAGGTGGGTACCATCATCCATTATGTCCTGATGACACATACCTTACCGAAAGGATTTTCTACATGATAACATTTTAATGTTGTCTCTTGGGAAGAATATTTTGTCTTTAAAGAAGAAAAGGTCAAGCCTGCAAAGTTTTAGATAGCTTTGATAGAAATCAATACAGTGAAGGGCACATTTTCTACCAAATATTTTTGAATGTTTTATTTATTGGATGTTCAGCTGTACAAATTAGACGCATGGGGTTAGCCAATTGAATCAGGGTCGTGATTTTTAAGGAATTGGCTACATCCTCCCTCCAAAGGCATCCTAACCTATCTTAAAAGTGTTAACACAAGTGAGGAGTCAGATTAAGGAAACAAAGAATGACTTTGACTAATTCCATGTCAAAGTGAAGCTGCTGGCTTTCGGTCTTCCAATTTTCATAATCCAACTTTTCTGATTTCCAATGCTGGGTCCACTGTATTTTAGAAACCATGATTCCATAAATGTACTAAACAGAACATGTCACCTATGGAAGTCTAATTGCTCCTGGCACTTACACAAATATGAGTTTTTGGTCCCTTTCTCTTTATTGTACAATGACTGAAGATACTTGTTTCTGTGTTTCCTTATGTGATAAAAGTTTTCAGACATAATTATTCCTCAATTTCCATTTCTAAAGGCTGGTTGGGCAAATACAGATTTCTTCATCCCAGTGGTAAGGAAAGAGACGGACACCGGCACCTGTAAGGTCGGTGAGAGAGCACCTCCTTCTTCCGGTGAAGACAGGACATCCGCACACCCACCCCTGTCTCTGCCACTGGGTTCTGCCTCCATTGCTCACGACTCCATAGCTTCACCTCTCTCAGCTCCTGTCTCTGTGTCAGTCAGGTGGAGGTCGCCATCTGTAGAGAAATTTGTGAGGGTTGTTTGAGAGATCAGAGAGCATTGTACATAGTCCTCTTCTAATTAGCCATTAAGAATCCTTGAGCCCATCATATACCCTTGAGAGTCACTAGTCACAGAAGTTGGAATTGTTACCCAGAAGACTGACTTCAAAATCAGGCAAGTGGAACTGACATCTTTCAGTAACCACATTCTCTGGTAGATTCGCTCGGCAATTGCTCCGCCAACAAGGGTTTCTCCAGAACTTACAAGGCCACGTGGATCACGTTGCCTTTCTTGTCCCAATGTGCTCTATCTCTAGGAGCCTGTAACAAAGACCCCAAATGCATGTTAATAGAAACACAAAGTTATACTTTGTACACTTTACCATAATTGCCACCATTTACTACACAAATGCTCTTCTTAGTTGCTGATGAAAAAAACACTCTTTATAGAAAGAGGAAAAGGCAGATGATATTTAGAGGAATCTTTTTCCTAGTAAACATTTAGCAAACATTTTATAGAAAAAAAAGAGTATGTAATATGAGAAAGAACAGTAAGACTTGAGTTGATGTAACACTTTTTAAATTTATTTTCTCTTTGTAACTATGGCAGAAAACCCAAAATATTCTTTATTGAGACAAAACTTTGCAGCGGTCCAAAGGCGTGCAGCCCAGGACGACTGGAGAGGGGTCTGCAGCGTCGGGCAAAGACATCCTTGGCTACACCTGGCTGAGGGGAAACCAATATTCCTGGACAGACCATTTAGAAAGTTAACACAAACACTGATCTGCTATGTTTCATCCCACTTTATTTGATTGGTAAATGATGTGTAGCTTTGTTCCACAGTGTAAAGTCAATTGTTTCAAAGACTGTTTTTATTGTCTTTGTGAGTGCCAGAGTTAAACACCTTCCTGTAGGTGTTGACCAAAAAGGACCCTAAGCTCAGCCGGCTTCAGCTTCCAGTTTCAGACAACACGGTGGTGCTCAGGGAGGTCGGAAATGGAAAATGACACCTTCCGGAGACTGGATCCTGCCCACCACTTGAGGCAGACATCTGCCCCCAGAGGTTTCTTTTACAGACTTGTGTCCGACCCAACCTGTGCTGGCAATGCCATCTTCGTAAAAATTAGAAGTTGGAGGAGAGACCCCAGTCTGTCTTCCTTTACAAGGTGAAGTTAAAGGATGTAAAACTCAGGAGCCAGAGAGAGCCCTGCTTCTCCCTGGAACTTGTGAAGGCAGGCCTGGAAGGCTGGCATGTTCCCTGACTTCCTCCACTTGTTTCCCCCGACTGAGGGCACAAGGACACCAGCATGTGCTGTGTCCTAGCAGAATTCTTCTCCAGAACCTCTTACTATCTCCTCCTTAGATCTGGGGGTCCAGGTTATCATATACCCTTGACTCCATTTTCTGCCCCTCACACATGCAATAATGGTGCAGGGTGCCATTTTACACTGAGGAGAGTGGCCATAAAATACCTTCTGACGGTTGGTCTTGAGAGAACCCCCAGGAAGAACCGCGTCCTCCCTTTAAGAGGAGAGGAGAGTCTTGAAGGATGTCCCGCCTTATCCGCGCCATTATCCAACAAGACACACTTCAAACTAGTTTTATCTGCCTCTCGCCAAAACTCAGCCGACCCCTGCTGGGCTCTCCACTGTGTAAAGCACAATTGATCAGTACAGTATGCAGCAGAATGAGAAGAATGATTTTTTCCAAGCTGGGCTTTAAGATAAATTAATAATCTCTCTGAAATGGAAGATCACAATGATATTAACATTTGAGTGCCTACTATGTGCCCAGCTCCATCAGACAGTTTTTAAACATTATTCCACTCCTCACAGTCTGCAATGCAGGGATTACAGCATGTCTAAATATGAAAAAACAGGGTGTATATATTAAATTACAATTGGATTTCACACAGCTGCAAAGTGGTCATTCTGGACTGCAAACCCCAATGTTGGCCTGCCTCCCCACTTCCCCATGCTCCCCTCCAAGATGAGACACATTACCCAGGGATCACTTATCTTTCATCAGCTCACCTGGAAAGAAGAAGGATCATTAAAAATATATTGTAAATGGGAAGAAGTCAGGCACAAAGGATCATTCCTAAAGCTAAATGGCTGGTCCCAGAAATCCATTTTTTTCTTTTTGGTGAAGGTGTGTGTCTCTCTGGACGACAACCCTACATTGACTGGTGTTCACTCAGCAGCGTGATGAGCTCCCCTCACCGCAGCTCAGGGGAAGGGCACAGCTGCCCAGGGAAAGTGAGAGACCCTTCCACAGCCCGTAACAGGAGGGGAAGGAGTGAAGGCACTTAGATCTGTTAACTTCAGACTTAAATACATGAAACTCAAGTTAACTGAGAAGAACAGAAATAGAGAGGGAAAGATTACAGGGTTTGGTTCATTTTGGACTGAACCAGTCATTAAATGTCTGTAAGTCTGAAATTCTCCTTAATTAACAGTGAAGGTCGATTAAACTTGTTTTACATTTGTGATCATCACAGAAAAACTCAGTATTTATTCCTGAGAATGGCAGGAGCAAAGTGCTAAGATGCTCCAAATCCTGTGTAGGTGCCTTTTCTTTTCCTGGGGAGACTATTTGAATGAAGTGCATTCTGTGGTCTGTAGACCTGTAGAAAGCCTTTGCTTAAAAGTACTGTTCCCCACCAAGACACGTTGGAGAGTTAGCACACAGAAGATGCATCTGTGACGAGATTTAAATAAAACATGGACAGTGTCTCAAAGGCATTCTAAGAGAAGATTAATAATTAACATGAGGCACAAGGTTCCAAAAATTGAATTTCATGCATAATCACGATGTTCATTACCGTCGATAATTACCGTCACAAAACATGAAGTGCAACACGCGATCATTTAGAGACAGAAAGGGTTAATAAAATTGCTCTTGGAATGTGATACCAGGGGCTGCAGGTAAAAATAACAACGATGTTATAATAAGTTGGAATGTGTGTTCTTGTCCCAAAAGGTTTTTATACACACTTATTTTTAAGCATTTGATAGTTACAGGGAAAATGTCAGGAAGGCATTTTCAGAATTGCTAAAGGGCAGAGTCCTCAAACAGACAGGCCTCTCGTGTTGTTGTTGGTTTCCTTCACAGGCGAGAAGGTGTGATTTCCATCACCGGAAACGAGTGCGCCATCACTAAGCCAGTGCCCGTGTGAAGAACAGATCGCACATGCACCTTCACACATCCGCACTGTTCTTCTTCAGTTTGATTTTTTAAAGGTGTAAAAGTATTATTAGATGTCTTTCCTTGCCAGTATACAGGTTGATTTCTTCTAATTGTCATATAGCAGAGATCTAGAGTGAAATAGAAATCTAATGTATTTAATTCTTCTTTTGATCACCAGTTATGTGTTTTCGTCTTTTTGGTGTTTGCTTTTGGCTATTATAAATGATGCAACCACAGCCTTTTTGTAATTACATCTCTGTTCATGTGTCAGGATTTATATATGAGAGATTCCAGGGAGGGGGACCTCTGGGCCAAAGGGCATGCTCACATTAAATTTTGATGCTACTGCTAAACTCTGCACATTCCTATCAGGTTTTCAGTGGGACATGTTCAACGGTGATCATGTCCTCCAGGTATGATGACTATTTTGACTTTCGTCAAGACGAAGGGCAATAGCATTTATCTTGTTTCTATTTTAAGTTGCATATTTTGGGTTACTTGTGAGGTTGTACATCTTTTTGAAGGATTATTACCAATTTATATGTCTTCTGCCTTTGGCCTCTTTTACTTATTAACTATTTTCCTATTTTGTTGATCTGTCAGTCATTTTATTTGGTGATCTGAGCCACATTTTAAAAAATACTTTCTCATGGTGACCAGCATACCTTTTCCCTTAGAGAGCGCTGCCCATCATTCCAATTTTCCGGTGTTCTAGAGTCATGATTGGGGTACCACCCAGGCCCCTGGGAGGAAGCCTCCCACAGAGATCTGTGGTCCTGCAGGGCCGATGAGAAGGGAAGCATGCCCAACAGATGGGATGGAGAGACCCCTAAGCATCCCCGTGCCTTGGGTGCAGCAATCTGAACTTCTGTTGTGAGTACCCGTCCAGGGTTCAAGTAAACCTCCAGAGACCCCAGCACTCCAGCCAACTCTAATAAAAGCACAATGTCAGCATTTAGAAATACCTCCCTTTCATTATTTTTTCTTTACGTCAGGAAATTTTCAAGTCCGTTTCTGAGGTACAATTTTTGGATGATGTACAAAAATTGTTCAGGCCAGGTGTAAGGCATGTTTTACTTGCTAATAGACATGCATTTTAGTAGTTACATGAAATGTTTTCTAAGTTCATTTGAACACGAGATGTAGAAGGGGATCACTAGAAATAACACCAAAGTTGCATTCTTGGCTTCCAGGGGACAAATGGCACAGCATTTTATTTGAGTGTTACTGAAACCCAAGTTCAATTAGTACCCTGGGTGACATGATTGCCACTGAGGCAACAGGTTCATTCAGTAGCTACTATGTGGTGACACTGTGCTAGCCACAAAGATGAATGACTGTCTTTGAGGAGTTTATTATCTAAACAGCCATCATTTCAATGTGCCAGTTTTATAAAGGTCAAGAGTTGTTTTGTTTTTCCACATGCATTATCATCTTTCCATCCTCAGGGCTTACTTTCCTCCAAAAAATATCAAAATAAAATACAGCATTAGGATTTTAGGAAGAGAAAACCCAGACACTACTTGAGAGCTCAGAATTTATTTTAGAAGCCCAGGTATGTTAACTAATTCTGTGGGCAAACTCAGTGCTGATAATAAATGAAAAATCCGTTTTCTCTGTGTGGTCCACATTCTCAGGAACCAGGTGCCCTTTGGACACTTCAGAGCAGCTTCAACCTTAGGCTTATTCTGTTGACACTTCCACTCTGTTATCAGGAATCAAAGCAGCTGCCCAGGCACACAGCCTGTGTTGGCCACATTTGCACAATAATCAGAAGTGAAGTCACTGCCATTGCTCTTAGGCCCCACCTTAAAATCCCCCCTCCCCCATGCAGACCATGCTCTGCCTTGCCCCGCACGATGAGCAGGAGTGTTTTACTGCACGTGTTACAGTGTGTGCTACTGTGCATGTGAGTTTATCGGTGTGTGCCTGCATGCTAGCATGTGTGTGAGAGTCTGCGCGTGTGACGTTTTACTCTCTGTGATTGTCTTGTGTGTGTGAATGTGTGAGGGACTATGTGTGGTCACATTCGCATGCATGTGAGTGTGTACACGCCTGTGAGCAGCAGTGTTTCTCAGTGTGCATAAATGTGCCGTGTATGGCTGTGCATCAGCATGTGAACGTGAGTGTGTGTCTCAGTGAGTATAAGTCTTTCCTCTTTGTGAATGTGTCACTGGCTATGTGTGAGTGTGTATACACAAGTTGCATTGTGTGTGAGTGTATCAGTGTGTCCATTTATGTAGGTGTGTAGGAGCATGTGTGTGTCTAAGTATATGATGGTGCCTGCTTGTGTGTGCATGTATGTGCCTGAGTGTACAGCACAGGCCTGTGCCATGGTGCACTCACACACTTGGGCTGATGCCCTTGCTTAGGGCACTAAACTTTCCTGACCTTGTGGCTGGGCCTGCAGGCTAAGAACTCATCTTTAATACATTCCTGGATTTGACGGTATAACCATAACTTGTTTTAAAGGCATGATTCTTTTCTGCCAGCCATAGTTCAGCTCCGGTACTAATTGTTACAAATGGGAAAGTGAACTTCATCTCAGTTAAAATTTACTCTGTTTTAAAATTAGAACTTGAGTCACAATAATGTAAAAGTCTGGCTAGATGGAAATGAATTCTCTGGTACACACAGCCCAGCCTGCGGGACTTCCACAGGGCGGCCCCCGTGGGTTAGCAGACACAGGGCAGCTTTGAAAAGGCAGCCTGCAGCGTCGTTCACAAGTCCCTTTCTTAACCCTCGATGCTCATCTCAAAAATAAATGCTTTATAAATTTAAACACTTCAAATCGTTTATCTCAATACATAGTTCTTCCCTCCATGACAAACCCCTCACATTTACTTCCTAATTAATGATAAACTGTAAAAGTAACACAAAACGAAAGCAACAGGTCGAGCAATGAAAAGTCCTCCCAAGCTCTTCTGGCTCAGGTCCTGGTTGGCTCTGTCGCCTTGAGGGTCAGGCTGACAGCGCACTTGCACTTCCAGTTCCGTGTCTCTGTTTTATTTCCTCTAGAGCTAACTCTGAAAATATGTACCATTCCCTCCTCATGTGGAAAGTATATGGTGAACATATTGTGCAGATCATATCGCAGCTCTGGGCAGGACCATCCACGCGTTTTTTCATCAACATCAGAGAGATATTTCTTCTCTCTCTGTGAACTTTTAGCCTTCCTTTATACTATCGACATTTGTTTAACACAATGATTGTATTTCTTTCATGTTATTTTTTTGTACAGAGCAGCGAAGCTAAATTGCTTGTAGTTAATTTTGAGTGCACAATTTGTTGCTGTTTTATTTATATTTCTTCTAATAAATACCTTGCTTTAATATTTTTCTCATGTGTTAATACTTAACACATTGTAAATACAAACTAGGTCAATGCTATATTTCAAGTACAAAATGCCACTTATTTTTTTTCTTTGTCATTTCTCCCCCTTGCTTCATGGCGTCCTCCCCAGCCCTCCAAGTCTGACTCTAGAGAGACAGAAAGAAACCCAGAGCTGTTTTTCCCCTTTGTCAGAAAGGGTACTTCCATGTGATATTTCTCAAGGAGTTTGCAAGTAAATAAGACATGTTACTAAAGCAACAAACATTGCAACAGTTGTTTTGGACACTGAATCATAAGCACAAGTAATTATTTTTCCACTCGTTCTTGCCATTTCAACCTCAGTCGCCGACAGAACAACACATGGAGTTTCTTTTGCTGTTTTACAGGGTCTTTGATAAGGTGTAAACTGATACGTGTCCACAGTTTAATAACATAAAAATTTAATAAAAATAGGGGAAGTGGATATTGTTTTTTCTTTGAATATGTCAACATGGAACTTACTGCATGATGTTTTAAACTCTGGTCAATATTTTGATAGAAATGCTTAATTTATCTTACACAGGTATCATGTTCATTATTTTCATTCTGTAATGCAATCGACATTCCACATTTATATGTGCTTGAGATGTACAAACTCAGTCTCATAAAGCAAAAGCCCCTGATTCAAGTTTAAAAGCAAACTCCTTCAAGAATCTCTCTCCCAGTGCCCTGAACCCACTCAGCTTTCATTACTTCTGTTACGGCCAGACATGAGACTACATCTGATCATGATGTTCTCTCTATGGGGCCGGATCTTTCCTTGAAGATGAACAGCACCTAAGGCAATGGGAAAATTAAATAGCTAATAGGTGCTCCCTATTTAATTGTAAGGACAACTTTATAGAAAAGATAGAAGGCTTACCTCCCACAGGTTTGATCTCACTGACCCAAGCAAGTTCTGAGGCAAGGCTGGAGAGATTCAGAGCTGTGAAGGAGTCTCAAATAAATACAACCGCATCTCTCTATTTTGCAATAAAACTGAGGCCAGGAATGTTTCACAATTTTCCCAGTTCACACGTGACTTACTCTCTGGGTGCAGCAGGAAGATTCACACTCGAGATCACACATACCAGGACATGCTGCTTTCTCCACCCACCAACACCCAACTGCTCATCCTTCCTTCCTGTAAAGAATCTCTTCATTTTTCTAAACATTCCCCCTGCTTATTCACCAAGTGCATGCTTTAAGGCCTTTAAACATTTCCTATTGACCTAGGAGATATTTGAAAGCATAGTTTTTAATTCTACTTTTAATTGCAATTTTTTTAAAAAAAGAATCTTAGTTTCCTAAAACTGAGGGCTGTGTCAAGTTCCTTGGAGTTTATTGAGGCTTTAAAAACTCATCTGTGGGTGGTTTTTTGCGGATGTTTCTTGGATACATTAAAAGAAAGACATATTTTTCAGTATTTATAATTTCTGAAATCATACATTTCTATAATTCAACTTTTTGTTCAAGTAATTCATTAATGAATAAATAACGTAGTGTCCTCATTCACTGACTAATCCCTGTCTGAGCCTGAGGGAAGTGGGTTAAAATCTACAGTAAAGGCTGAGAATGGATTTCTCTTGAGCCACAGCAGCCCAGAGTGATGACCGGCTGTCATGTGACAGTCACTCAGTGCTGGGTGCTGTGCTAAGTGCTCTAGAAATTAGCTCCTTCCTTTCTCACAACAGAGGAAGCTCCTGCGATGGGCTCTGAAATTTGTATGTTGAAGTCCTGACCCCTAGAATCTCAGAGAGTGACCTGGTATCCATGATTGCAGAAGGAGCCAATAATGATGAAGTCTTATGGTAGTAAGTGGGCCCTATTCCAACACGACTGATATCTTCATAAAAGCAGGAAAATTGGACACAGTCATTCATATGTGGAGACGCCATGGGAACATGAAGGCAGAAATTGGTGTGATATTTCTACAAGACAAGGAATGCCAAAGATGGCCAGAAAACCATTCGGAGCTGGAAAGAAGAAGCACAGAACATATTCTCCCTCACAGCCTTAGAAGGAACCAACCGTGCTGACACCTTGATCTTTGACTTTTAGCCTCCAGGACTGTGAGACGCTAAATGTCTATTATTTAACCTGCCCAGTCTGTGGTGCTTTGCTACTGCCCTTTTAAAAATTAATTTACCATCATGCCCGCCCCATTTTGACAAATAGCATGAGTCTCCTTTCATTATCTAATTTGCCAGATGCACGCCTCAGCTCATAAGGGTGGTGCCACATCATGTTGTCCTACTGTCATTGAAAGACTCTCACAGGTGACCCTCTCTCTAAGCTAACTACAGGGAAAAGCCAAGGTTGGGGAGAGGTACCTCTGCAGTTTGAGAGGCCCCGTTTGGGTGTCTGACGTCCCTGCCTTGAGGAGCATGTGACCACTGACATATCACCTAATGAGACTCACCAATACGGACGAATCATTGTTTTCATGTCCATATTTTGCTTTATAGGCCCATACTTTCATCTATCAGGGTAGATGTTATGCGATTTGACAGATAAAGGATCAGGGCTAGGTTTGGGAGACAGAAAGTACTCTATAGATTCTACAGGTTTCAGTTTCTCCTGGAGGCTCTTGTTTAAAAGTCACCTGCACATAGATCTTTGTCACAGATGTTTTTGTGTGTGTGTGCGGGGGAGGGGGCGCGGTGACATGGTGTCAGCCTAGGACAAGTAGATGGTCAGTCATCATTTTTAATATTGATAAGTTTATATGTCTTTATACATATTGTAATGGGTAATTAGAAAGTTTTATGGAAGCAGTGGCAAGCAGACTATTCAAAATCTTTTTGTCTTTCAGGTTTTAAGGGCACTGATAACTTAAAATCAGACAAAGATAATATGAGAGAATTGGGAGTTGTCAGCTCCCAATCTCGGAGTCTTACCTTGTTAGTGTGTCTTGGAGTTGCTCCAACGCCTTGAGCCTGCCACGAGTGGGGATCCCAGTGCTGTCTGCTGCTGACAAATGCAGGGTTATGTCTGGTTCAGCCCGTGCCTCCCAATGTCCGGAAAGCATGTGCACACCGTGGAAGGAATTTTATCTGCAAAAATCCTTAGAACGACTCTAAATTGTCTTGTCTTTGGGTCTATTAACTTTACTCACCTGTTGATAAGTCTAGAAACATATACAGATCTCATTGTTTTCCCATTTTGGAAGTACAGTGTCCAGAGATGATGGACACCATCAAAAGCAATAAAATGAGCCCCCAACTCATGTCTCATTCAGTCATTGTCTGATCTGTGAATGGATTTATTTTGAGTTTCAGTGTAACCTCTCTAAAGTGAAATGCCCCCCTGATGATACTTACACTAGCAGTGCTTGTTAACCATGCTGATATTGGGCGTAACCCTTGATGCCCTTGTGGCCTTCGTCTGTCCTGTCAGAGTCTTGTTGAGGTGGACCAGGAGGGGCTGAGAACTCTTTCTGAGTCTCCTGGTGGCCACACTGCAGTCCTGGTCTTGGTGGTGTCTTGACGCTATCCTTCTGGCTGAGCTTCTCTCTCTCTAGTCTTGGATTTTGAAGCACCCTCACCCCATTCTAAACCCAAATTTCAGGAACTTTTCTCTGACATTTCCATTGTCTTGAAGTACATATTATACAGTAAATGCTTATTTATTAAATGCACAAAATCTGATTGAATGAGAACTAAAAATGACTATTGGATACAAAACAGTAGCAGAATTGGTGTCGGTGGAAATCAGGCTCTTCCATGGGATCACAAGGAAAGCGTTCCAAGGACCCATACATGGGAGACTGTGATGTAGTAAGGCTTATGCAGGTGGAAATAGAAGCTGTCCCCTGGTTTTGCAATTTGTGCCTCTGTCCATCCTACCATGAAACAACTCTACAGTGTCTTCAGCAAGGCCACAACAAGAGCCAGTGTCTAGACTTTCTGCTGAGTCCTTTGGGGCCCACTCAGTCTGATGCAGGTGTCAGTAGCTGCTAAACCTGCATGGTCACTTGCTCCCAGGTGAGAGAGAACATGTGAATGCACAAACGAGAGTGGGTGCAAGAGAGAGAGAGATTCTTTGTTCCCCTGGGATTATGTTAGCTTGAGTTAGGGACAGAGCAGGTGCTTTTTCAAAACAGCCAATCAACATCCTAAGCTTTTGAAAGATTTGATAGGTCCACGGACATGCCTCTACGGTCAGGCCTCTGTGGTCAAGCACCTTGCCCTATACCCCCCGACAATCTGGTGCAGGAGAAGCGAAGGAGGCGTGTGAACCCCCTTGGTGGAGCATGCTGTGATCCCCTGGAGTGTGAAGCTGTGGCTTTCTGGTGAAGCCAACAGGCTCATGCTTCCCAGTTTATTATGCTCAATGTCCAATTCTCTTTGCTCTCCTTTTTATTAATAACTAGTTAACTACCTACTACAACAAAATTTAAAAAGCTATAAGAGGAAACGTTTTAACAAATATATCTATCCAAATATTTGTTAAAAATTAAACTGCCACCTGCCATTGACTCTCAGGGATGTGTGCTATCCCTGCCCTCCATGTTGTAGTGGCTATGAGGATGGTAAACTTCATTCCTATGGCCACTAGGGGAGCTCTTCCATAGGGGCTCTCTGCCATCTCCATGCTCTGGGGCAAGAGGCTCACCCTGTGGGTCCTTTGCTAGTAGCATGGAGGTGAAGGTGATGCACATCCTGCTATGTCAGTGCTGTAGGAGCCTGGGAGATCTCTCGCCTTCTTTTTCTCTTGCTACAGTGCCATGTGAAGCCCAGGAAAGCAGCTACTATGTTGCTGGGACAGGAGACAGGAAGAGAGGGTCTGGAATGGAGCCTGCTGACTCTCTGCATGGCACTGAATATCAAGTGCTCTCTCAAGACAGGTAACTCAGCCACCTGTTGAGAACATATCCTCCTCCCAGAATTGTTAGAAACTTGGGTTAGGGTATGTATCTTTTCATTTTCACTTTTTTCTGAGATTGTAATCCAATGGCTTGAACAGTGTAAATGATGAAGAAATATTTGGTGATCACTGGTTGGAAGTCTCCTAGGTTTGTTATCTTGATATAGGGAACACCTAGAGCACCTTTCTGGCCCACCACAGGTCATTTTGGAAGACAAAAAATGTAGTAGGTGAGGAAGAATGAAAGACGTTAACATTTGACGTGAAGAAGAAATGACGGGAGAGATTCAGTGCCTATATTTAAAACGTACGAAAGCTCCCGCGTGAGATGGAGGCCAGCTAGCGTTCTCACTTTTTACTAAAGGCAGAACGAAAGGACACGGGCTTAGATGACGGCATGAAGAATTCGGGTTAGATATGGGGAATGACTCTCTGACATTGAGTTATGACTCATTAGGATAGGTTACCAGGGAAGATAATATTCTTTGAAGATTTTAATATATACATATCCCTTGACACAATGCTCTCATTATGACCTGGTTGATTTTAAAGTAAAATTCCATATCTCACTCCCCCCTTTCCCACATAAGTCAATTTTACAGTGACAGGTGGAATTGAGTGGGTCACCGGATCACTCCCTCCTCTGAAATGAGACTTGATGGTCAAAGGACTTCCTGGACGGCCCATCGCCTCTGTGCTTCCCCGCATACTTCATTTCAGTGGCAGCCACTTCGCTCTCAAGGACTGAGTGTCCTTGTTGTTCCCCGCCCGGCCTCTCCTCTGGACGGTGCCAGGGGGCAGCACTTGCTCTGCCAACTCAAAGACAGGACCAGTCCACGGAGGCGAAGCGATGGCTGCCTGTGAATACGATCGCGTGTGTGTAGGAACGCGTTCTGGTGGCTGTGTAAAGGGAAGCTCGACTCTCATAGGAATTAGATTACAATAATCCGCATAGGAATCAAATACGACCCTGTGTCTTTCTAATCTAGAATTACAACGGATTTTGTTCCAAGGAAGTGCCTTTGGCAGGATAGAGTTAATGTGACTTTCTGGCATTTCTGTGTCCTTCAGTTTGACTAAAGTAAGACTTTTTGGTTTGTTTCTTCTCCTTTAAGATGCACTTCATTTTTTTTTCTATCAAAAATAAGAAACAGAAATAACAAGCTAGTTTTAGCCATTTGTAGCATGTTTAGGTATTTTCTTCAGACTACTTCATTTGAACTGATTTTAATTTAGTGACAGTGGGCCACTGGTCGGGCCCCCGAGGGCATGTTTCTCTTCTTCTTGGCCCCGGTTGGGGTCCTGGTCACTGGCAGGGAAGAATGAGCTATTCGCCTCAGTCTAAACCTGAAACCCCAGTCGACCAGCCCTTTCGTAGTGCATGTCCTGCAGCCAGTAGCTGTTGTCAGCATGTCTCGCCAGCCACACTGAGCACCTGAAAAGGTGCTGACGGACCCAGGCTGAGGCTGGGAGATCCTCTTACAGTTGAGAGTTCTGGGCTTCCCAGACCTGAATTGCCGTGATTGCAGAGGGCAGCCGCTTCTGGAGGCGATTTTCAGTGAACAAAGATAACCTCCAACACCTTTGGTGCGTTCTGTTTGTTTATTTATTTTTATTTGCTTTACTTTGCAAGGCTTTAAAGAGGAAGCAAAATAATGTCTTAGAAACATGGAGAAATATAGGCTGATGGCCATGAATCAGAAAAATAAAGTGAGTGTTCTAACATAGTATAAAAGCAGGCATAGGATTAGATGGAAAATTTCACTCTAAATCCAATCCAAATATGGGCTACTTTTATTTAAAGATCTCTGAATTTAAAAGTGTCTTGGCATTTACCCAATTCACACATCTTGAAGTGAGTCCGGAAGGAAAAAGATAACATGAATAGAAATGGTCTGACTTTATCCTGCTGCCATTCAGCTTAAAACACAGTTGCCTTTTGGTGCAATTTACCAACTATTTTAGGCCATTAAAGTTACAAACATGTGAACAATGGATCTCAAGTCATACTATCAAATTTCTTTTGGATAAGTTTAGCAATACAATTCTTTTGCACAAATCAGAAAATGAATAAGACCTTAAATAAGAGCATTATACTTTTTTCTTTCCAGATTAGAGGATTTCTAAGCACATTATTATGGAATTTGACTACTTTTATAGCTACAATTTGAGGAATAAAAAAAGAAACTTAAGTTAGCAGTGTTATACCTAGCCCTCCATGTTACCAAAATTAACTCTCTAGAAGATAAAACTCTGGGTCAGCATAAGTCTTTGTTTGCTGAATAGGGAATCAGTTCTTGAAACATTCTGAATCAAAATTTGCCAAGTCGTGTGATCTGTGGACGACCTTCCGAAGCTGCGTCAGGCATGTCGAGTGCTAGGCCTGAGGTCAGAGAGAGCAGAGGCAGCCCGGGGCGCAGGAAGCACAGGGTGTTGGGAGACTCAGGCGGACACAAGCTGAGGTCCAGAATTAACATTTTCCAGCTGTGTGGTCTCGGGAAAGACCCTTAACTGCCCCGAGACAGAATTTCTTGGTTCAATATAGATACCAACTTCTGTCTTGTGATGTTGTCAGGTTTGCAGACGGTATATGTACAGATTTTTAACACGTGTTTGGTCTTTAACAAATATTTTAACAACTACTGCACAAACGCGCAGCCTGGTCACTTTCAGGGTACACTCAGCTGCATCTGAACGTGAACAAAGATAATCTCCTATATATTTGGTGTGTTTTCTGTTTGCTTATTTTTATTTGCCCGTGGCCTTGGTTTCCTATCAGTGTTCCAGAAGTCTGCAAAGGGAGCAGGGCTCAAATCCAGCAGCTTCTCAGGAGATTTCAAGGCCAAATGTGTAGACTGGAGTCTAGGGAATTTTTAAAATAATGTTTTTCAAAAGCCATATGCATCAGCTGGAGGGTCTGTTGCCATGTCTGCACTTCTATCAAAACCTTCAGGAGAACTGACCAGGTCGTGCATGTAGCCTGGGACTTGGGTGGACGAAGTTCTGACTGGGCTCCACCACTCCCCTGAATGTGTGCACGTGTGTATGCGTGTGTTCATGTGGTGGGAGTAGGTGTGCATGAGTATGTGTGAGTGTAAGAGTATGTGGGGAAAGTGTGAGAGTGAGTGCAAACGTGCCAGTGTTGGGAGTGTGTGGTAGAAGTGAGTGTGTTTGAGTTTGTGTGTGAGAGTACGTGGGAGGGGTGAATATGTGTATGTGTGAGTAACACGTGAGTGTGTGAGTGTGAGTGTGTGTGTGTCAGCATGGGAAGGCTTGTGCCGTGGGAGTGCAGGGTGAAGGGGAGACTGCTGCAGAGTGTGGGATGGACTGCATTTTGTCTCCGGCCAGGCTGCGCACAGGTTCCGCTGGAACCACAGCCCCTCCTTTGTCTAAAATGGACAGAAACTCAGACAGAAGTTCAGGGTATGGGCACGTGCATTCCACAGTAACTGCCGCATCTTGAGAAAGCCACCCAGGTGATATTAAAATCCAATGATGTTCTGCACAATCGTTAAAACTCACCGAACTTATGAAAATCTACATGAAAACTATAGCAGTTTATTAGTGACCAAATTAGTATGTGAGGAGGTCCATGTGTCAGCCTGTGAATTGTGTTCTGGTGACTTAGCATAGCAACAAGGAAGAAAGGAATCTTTCTGGTACCTGAGACCCTTTCCCTTGAACTTTCACAGAGTTAACTGGCCAAAATTCACCCGATTCACCCAATTTTGACCTTACCTCCTTCAATATCTTCATTACTATATTATTTTCCTAGAGAAAGGGTAACAAAGTACCACAGACTAGGGGCTTAATGGACAGACATTTATTTTCTCACAGTTCTGGAGGCTGGAAGTCCAAGATCCAGGCACCAACAGGTTTGGTTCTTTCTGAGGGCTGTATCATTGGCTGGCAGATGGCCACCTTCTCCTTGTATTCTCAGATGTTCTTTCCACTGTGTATCTGTGCCCTAATCTCCTCTTCTTCTTTTTTTTTTTTAAGATTTTATTTATTTTTAGAGAGAGGAGAAAGGAGGGAGACAGAGAGGGAGAGAAACATCAGTGTGTGGTTGCCTCTCATATGGCCCTCACAGGGGACCTGGCCCGCAACCCAGGCATGTGCCCTGACCGGGAATTGAACCGGGACCATCTGGTTCCCAGCCCGTGCTCAATCCACTGAGCTACACCAGCCAGGCCTAATTCTTTTATGGACACCAGTCATACTGGATTCTGGCCACCCTAACAATGCCATTTTACTGTGGTCACCTCTTTAAACGTCCTATTACAAGCACATCCTGAAGTACCGAGGTTAGGAATGCATCCGATGAATTTGCGGGACACAATTCAGCTCTCACCACTTACTTCCCTGTAACACTGGTGCTTGCATTGTAATGTAGATTCATCTGAGTTGCTGAGAAGCCTTGCAGGACCTCACTGTCACCCGTGTTGTGTTCAATAGGTCTTGGTGGGACAGAAATGCATTTCTGATGTGTTCCAGGAGGAGCTGACGCCATGGGCTGAACATTACAGTTTTAGAACCAGTTTTAAAATAGCACGTCAGTGAGGAGAGTCAGTGTCAAGTCAGAGGTCCATGTGGCATGCAAAAGGTTGATCTTGTTCTCACAGGACATATTCACGGAAAGCCCTCTTCTTTTTCCTCCTGTCTTTGTAGACATCATTCTGAATTTGAACAAAACGTCGATGATATTTTGTTCCTAATAAGAAAATGAATACTTGAAATTATAAAGGACAATCTGATAAATCTTGGTAATCTCTTACTCCATAAAAGGCACAAAACAATTAAAAATCCAAAGGAAATCTTCTCAGAAAACTAAACGGGAGGTAGCGTGAAGGAGCCTGGACAGCCAGGGGCCCCTCCTGGAATTGTTCTGCTGAAAACCAGCTGTGAAAATCAGCCTGGGGGTGGTAAGTATTAACTACATTTAGAAGTGTTTATTGTTTTCTTTCTCACCTTTCCCTGCTCCTTGCGCATGAGCCTTTCCTTTTTATTGTATTTGTCCTACACTTGTAGAAAGGAAGCACACTTGAGCCCAGGGAGAGCCCCGCAGAAAGCTGGCTTTTGAAATCTGCCTGTAAGAGTTCAGGGTGGAGGGAGGTTTTCAAGGCCAATGAAAGCGGATTAGAGTTGATCATGTTTTTATCTCTGCTAAGTAAATTAAATAAAAATATGCGGTAATTATTTTATTACAAGAGTGTCATATAGTAGATATAAAATGTAAAACAAAATGTTACATAAAATATTATAAGATCGCATTGTCTCTCAGAAGAAGATACTGTCTCATCTTATTTACTTATTTTCTAACCACTCTTAAATTAGGATGCTCATGGACCTAAGTCACTCAGCTCTTTGAGCAGAAACTGTGAGCTTGGAGAAGACGCCGTGAAGCTGGAAGAACAGGCCTAGCACACAGGCTTAGCGTATTTCTTTAAATACCCAATTAGAAGGTAAACTTGATCAACACACATTGTATACTATGTTTGGCTTTCCCTAAAAACAAACTGAGAATTTGTATCATGAGATGACCAGAGGCCAGAAGCACATCATACACATTGTTTAATTTTATCCATCCGGAGAAATTCCGGCTGACGGGTAAGGTCTTTCGGAGACCACCCGTAGGAGCGAAAACTTTAACAAATCAATCATCCACTTGCTCGTTCCCTGTACGTAGAATGCTGCACAGATACAGCAGTCAGCAAACTCACAGGCTTTCCTTCGTAAACCCTGTGCAGAAGGGAATACATGGTTTAAATAATAACAATATTAATTTGTCCTCTTCAATCCATTGTCTCCATGCCCCTCAGTCCGCAGGCAGTTCGGGGCTCCTGAATGAAGGCCGCTTATCTGGTGTCAAGTTGCGAACATCTCTAAGACTGGCTGGGCAAGGAAAGCTTACAATAAGGTCAGTCTTTCCTATGATAAACAATCTGTTTTTGTGCTTTTGATTAAAATTTAATAAAAACATATTTCAGCGAGGCGAAGACTTGTTAAAAGCAGGTGAGGAAAGATCAACATTTACTCCACACAGACTAATCCCCCTTCTCTCTCCCTTCTCATATTCCCTATTCATCTGGGCCAGTCGAATGTCCTAGGAAACAGGGCCTCGCCCCAAACAGGAGGATCCTTTTCACTCCACAGCCAAGCCCTGAAGGAATCTAAAACTTGATCTGGGAACTCCCACCTCCACAGCCCACCTTCTGAAACCAGAGTCTTTTTTCCAGCAGCTGCAAAGAGACAAAATTCCATGGGTGGGGGGAGGGCTTCTTAGCATCTTCTGTGCAGAAATCCACCCTATGCAGTTCAAGGAAGCATAATTCAAGAACGGCGAGGCAAAGCCAAAGTAAACCAAGGCGTCTAACTAGGGAAATCCCAAGGTGAGTGCGGAGTTCAGGCCAGGCAGGCGGCTGGGGCCTGAGGAACTCAGGGTCCTCACCACAAGGACGGTGCGCTGCTGGGGCTATCACACAGGCCTGCTGGGGACTTTCATGGGAGTGGAGGTGTGTCAGTCACACACTGCCCCAGCCTCTCCAAAAAAGGAGGGTCTGTAAGAGCAGAGGTCTGGATGGTGTGAAGGTAATTTGTGGTTGTGAACAGCAGCACTTGAAGAAAAGAGGACTTTTCAAAGAAATACTTAAGTTCAACTAATTTATTTCTCTGCTACTAAAAACTAAATAATGTATTTATTATGTACTTTACATGTACCATCTACTTTGCATATATGTATGTATCATATACACGTGTTTGTGTGGATTTTTTTTCCTTCTGAATTTGGCAAAATAGGCCATGATTGGATGGCTATGTGGTAAAAGAGAGCTGGGTCAATATAATGTGAGAATAATAGAATGAACAAGAAATAATCCAGACAGGGAAGAGAGGAGGAGATATCACAGACACCCTTCTAATAAACTCAGCACTTATATTTCTAAAATAAATCAATAAAATTTTAAAAATAAGAGAGAAAGGAAAATCAGTTAAATGACAGAAGCTGTGACCAAAGCCACGGGCTTCTGAGGGCATCCAAAGAGTAAAGGCAAGGAGCTGCGCTCAGAAATGGATCACACATATGTATGCCATAGGCAAGTAACCTTGTCTAAATCAGCTTGGTGTCAACTCTGTTGTTCTAAGTGTTGGGTGTGCAACCTTACAGAGCAGGACTAAGCACATGTCACTGTCCACATAACAATGGCTTTCCTTCTCTGCGACTTACCCCTTGCTGTGGGAAGGCACATTTCTAGGGGTGCGTGCACCTCAGTCTGGGTGAGAGCTCTCTAGGTCACTGGCCCCTCTGTGGCCTCTGGCCTTAGCTGTGGTATAACCCCCGTCCTTCCAGGTTTGGGAGTAACCTCTGTCCCAGTGGCATTATCTCTGGCAACCAAGGTAGCCCACAATGGGTGGATACACTTGTCCAGTCCCAGTATTCTTGGGCCTTCTCGTGACCATCCAGGACTTGAAAACTGTCAGTATCAGGCCAGCCTGCCAACAAGGCCAAGGTGGGCAGGGAGCTGAGGATGCGTACCTTTGCTCTCTCAGCCTCCTCAGCACCTGCTCTCTGGCTCCAGGCTTGTGATGGATATTCTGAGGGGGTCCATGTTCTCAGTGGCTGCATTCCCACAATCAAGGCATAAGGACCTGCTTTCCTTTGGATCTGCTCATGTTTCTGTGTTGTTTTGTTTGTTGTTGTTTTCTTTTTTTTGCTTATTTTCATTGGGTAGCTGCTGCAGTCCTCCTGGACTCAGTTTGGCAAGGCCAGAGACAGCAACCTAGTGCTACTACTCACTCTCATTCCAATAGATCTTATCAAAGAGCCCTGATCTTTGATCAGAGAGGGTGTTTCTCCTCTTTGGAGAGTCATACTGTACCTCTTCCCACCCTACATCTCATTGTGTAACCTCCAGGTCCCTGGAATTCAATGAGCTTCTGATGACAGAAACCCAAAACCTCACTTTCCAGTACACTTGACTCCATCCATCCCAAAAGTCAATTGACATCATTATTCCAGGCTGTATCCATGATTCTTGTCAGGCAAGGGTTGTCTCCAGCTCCCTGGGTGGAGGTGAGATGGCTTAGAAAATATGTGAACAAGGAAACACCTACGATCTCTCAGTGCACACACTACACTTGGCCCATGTGTATCTCTGCTCTACTGTCTTAAGAATTCTACCTGAAGTTTATTCTATTTGGAAGGTGGTTCTTCCGATTTTCTTTTTTATTTTCAATCCCCATTCCATCCCAGACCCTGAGGTCAGTTTATTGAGCATAAGATACGCAGACTCACCAACATCATTCTAGATCAACTCCTTACTACTCCAAGTCTGAAGAAAATGAGAGTATAATAGCCTCTCTCTCTCTATTCTCTTCTCTCTCTCTCCATATATATTTAACCCATTATATTGCCTGCTAAATGAATGGGGTTGAGAGGGCAATTTGGTGCTGATCTCTAACAGATTTTAAATATTAACACATGTGTCTAGAGAAAAAGGAAAATAACAATGTTAGAGGAAAAGAATGTAACATCGGAAAGGAGCTGTTCTTTATTTAACTGTGCAGTGGTTACATGGCTGTATGCATGTGTCACACTTCATAGTGTTATACACCAAAAGAATGTACTTTAGTCTTGTAAATAAAAAGTGAAAAACAAAGGAAGCACATGAAAGAGAGAAAGGGTAGAGAAAAAACAATTTAGAATTCAGATCTATGTCCATGGATGGGTAAACTTCTGGAGTAGATCCTCAACTCTGAGTTGAGAGGAATACCCAAACCTTAACAGAGTTGGACAGAACTTATTTTTAAAGACCTTGAGGAAGGGAGATTCCATCCCTTTCCATGGTAACCCATTCCAGCCTCAGGAAGTTCTTTATAACTCAAATTATTACCTTATGATGCAGTTTAAGCTCATTTCCGCTCATGTCTCCCTTTGCCCACTGAAGACAGAGAGCAGCTGGTCACCATCCTTGGAGGAACGCTAACTCCCATTCCTAAACGTCATTCTCAGGTCAGCTGTCAACCATCTCATCATTAAACTAAATATGTAGAGTTCCTCTAACCTTCTAGAGTTCTTGCCAACTCATTAATCATTGCTTATGTTCTGGTGTATAAAGCTGAGCGCAGGGTGTTAGGAAAGGCCTGAGTCCCATCACAAACGGAGGCTGTTGTGCTTACATGATTCTACCTGGCTTTCCATGCAAGCGGTACCCGCGTTTGCTATATCACAACAATGCCATGCGGTTAAATGACTCTAACATCTAGCTCCTCTAGAGTACATACTTTAAGAGGTCATGGGCATTTGCAGTAGAAACATCTGTAGTTTAGGGTATCGTATATTACCTAAAACCGTGACCTGTAATTTGAAAAGCAGATGATAATAACCAAGATGAAGGATTGCCATGATATTAAATGAGATCACATAGGAAGCAGAGCACATGCGCAAAGGCCTTTAGCCACCAAGTAACCATGTCATCCAAGTCTCCAACTTGAGGAGCAGTGAAGGGCTGGGGAGGTATTCCTTCAGAATGCTGAAAGCCTACTGCTTAAGCCTTTGTTTTCAGTTATCACATTATTTAATTATTTGTAAAAATGTGTGAGTGTGTTTGTGTGTGAACATACACAGTGTTTGTATGAGTGTGAGAGAGTGTCTGTGTGTTTATTTGTGAGTGAGAGTGTATGCACATTCACACATGGGCATGATGTGTGAATATGCATACACTTGGGAGGAGAAATTCTCTTTACATAACTAATTGTAGGAGTTTCAAACCAGATAGAAATTTGAGGTCTACTTGATTCAGGTACTTCTTCAAATAGGCTCCAAATTGTACTTAATTGGGAAGTACTTTAGGGTCAGAACATATGGGAGGTGTTTATGGTGCAGTTGTTCTTGTGGGTGGCTTTTGTTTTCTCATTTTTGGATGTGGAGACCACCCTTGTCGGACTTCCTCAAGGACCCGTGAACTTCTTTTCAGGCTCCCTCTTTCTTTGATAAAGAGTTTTCCACTCAGATGCATTTCTGGACAGTATAAAACCTGTGTTTGTGCTTCTTCCTAATTTTCACCCTCACACTTCTCATTCTCACCCTTACAGGTACTAGCATTCTTGTATTTGTTTATTCAACAAATGTCCCTGGAACATTCAGTTCCTCTCTGAAAGGCCCAGAAATCAAGTCATAAGACAACATACAGCACCTGTTCTCAAGGACTTGTTGTATGGTGGTATCAGAATAAGTAGAGTTATCGCATGATGAGATATTAGGAACAAGGGTGTATGTGAGTGCATTGAGTTCATAGGGGAGGGAATCAACCAGAGGAGATGATAACTAAATTCCTGAGATGGCAAGGAGATGGCCAGCCGCATGCATAGCAGAGAAGAGAGGGTCCTCTGGAAAGGGGTCCAGTAGGAGAGAGAGCTCAGAATTGAGGTGGGGAGAGCAAATTCAATTTACATAATGAAGAGTCTGATAACCCAGCTGAGATATTTTGCATCTTACCTTGAAGGTCAAGAAGGTCCAGAAGAGGTTATTAGAAGGCAGGAATATGAATACAATTAAGAAATATCACCATTGATTCAGTGGGGGTAGGGCAGAGGTACAAGGCTGGAGTCAGGGAGACCAGAGAGGATGGTTTCATGAATGACATGAAAGCATAGTAGGAACCTGAACTTGGGCATTGAAACAGGCTGGTGGAGAGGAGATGCACATGAATAGCTTTTGGCAGCTGGATCAAAAGTCTTGGTGATGATTTCATTAAGGGCGTATGAAAGAAGTAAGAGAGTAAGGATGTGTGTTAATCTTGGTCACACTGAGTCTAACATGCCTGCAAGTCATCAGAAAGGACACGAATGTCCACTGGACTGCTAAGCAGATGGGTTTATATCTGAAAAGATCATCTTTACATGGTTGTCCTACCGTGGCCCACTGGTCACCTTGCTTGTCCTGCCCAAAGTTCTTACATTCTTCACTGGCCTCACTTTGTTTCTTTGAATAAGTCTAACCCATCAGTTATTTGCACAATTAATGATGCATATCTGGTACCTATCCAAATCAACATTTTATCTGATAGGTATATACGTCCTTTTGGTACCCTGTCTTTTACTTCTGGTGTTTATTACTTAAACATATCTTAAACATAGTTTATATTTTAGTTGAGCACAGCCAACCTACCAAATGAGCAGTTTATTTATTTTTTTAATGGAAGCATTTGAAGAAGTTTTTAAATTGAATTATAGAAAAGACAGAGATGATAAAATAATTGAGTTTGGAGCACACTGATCAGTGAACTTCCATAATCCCTGAGAAAGATGCCCTGCAGGATGCTACAGATCCTGGCTTTTCAGAGCACAAGGGGAAGGGCATCTGCTCTACCTAGTCTGGCACCAGAATCACACCTGTCGCCCACTCCATACAGGTGTTTGAGTGGGAGACTCAAGTAGATTTTTAAGTACAGAATTTTATGTTAATAATAAGAAAGTAGAATGGGCAGTCATCTACAGAGTGAATAAGAACACAGCTTATTAATGAGTTGACTCAAGCCAATTGCAGAGGCGTGGTGTTTGCTTTCAGCCGTACCCATGCTCATGTGCAGGGTCTCGGTGGCTCAGTGAAGTGGTGATAAACGCTACAAGAAAGTGGCAAAAACCTTTGTCAAGCATTATCCAGGTGAAACAAAAAACAGTTTTTGCTTTATCTCCACCTGCACTCTCTTTTTTCACTACTTTGCTCTGTGTTCGTTGGCCATCAACTGTTTACATGCCGTTCTTAATCCACACAGTGTTCTTGCTCATGCTAAAGATGATAGTTCAATTGTTGAGACTCATTGGTCTCTCAGGATCCCAAATTATCCCAGGTTTCTTTTATAAGAACAAAATATTTTTCAAGTGTAGCTCTAGATACAGCTGTGATTTTCCCATGCACGTATCTGTGGCGTAGTCGCCCAACGACTCCCAGTGAAGGCAGGAGCATCTTCCCTTTTCCAGGAAAGCTCAGATGGGGTCTACCTGTTACTTTAGGCCAGAAAAAGCTTCCTTTCTTTACAATGAGTTGCTTTTTTGCATTTCTGGATTTTGCTGAGCTTTTCCTTCAAAGTGAGTTTTTAAAATTCCACTAGATGTTAGGAGGGAAGTAAAATGCTTCCAGATCCAGAACTGGCGGGAAATGTCTTCCCTGCTAAACAGAAACCTTGGACCCCATAAAGCTTCCTTTTCATTCATTGTCAAATACCTCTCCTGTCCCTGACCCCACATTTGCTTCCTTGACAGCCATGGTCTGAGGACGTACCAAAGGCCTCTGGTTGTTTTTATCC